>CM056839.1:20943395-21185895 GCA_029853015.1 Chelidonichthys spinosus
AGGGACTAAGATCTCTTATTAATGCTCTTAATAACAAGAGTTGCAGGTTTGGAGAAGTCTGGCTTCATGGTTGAATCTTCAAATCTACCAGGATGCCCGCGTCTAAACGCCGATCCACCTCAACCACCTCAACCACACACACCCTCGGGGTTTTTTCTTGCACGCCACTTCCTGCTTCGGCTCTAAACCTCTTTTGCATCAATATGATAATTCCCCCAGAACCCTTGTGGTGTGTTTATTTATTTGTGGTTCAGACCGGATCGGGGTTATCACGCACAACGCCAGGACGCCCAGAACATTCACTGGTTGCATGCGAGCACTGATGCGTCCGCTGGCAGAGATCCAGGTTCACGTCCGACTGCACCGGAGCGAGAAGAGGTTTGCTGCAGTGAACCGGTTTGTGGTGGGAGTGAACCGAGTATCTTTAATCCGATAACGACTCGGGTAAATCCAGGGGAGCGAAGGCACACGCCGTCCTGTTGTTTCCCCCGTTGGCACGGAAACGGCTGCATGGGCAGACAATGAGACACACACACACACACACACACAGAGACAGAAACACTTTACAGTTATTTGTTGGGTTTGTAGTTGATTTTGTGTCTCTCTGTCATTGTATGTCACTCTGTAAGTTTTGGTCATTTCGCATCTCTTTGTAATTATCTGTGTATCATTTCTGGTCATTTCATGTCTCTTTGTAGCTGTTTTATCTTTGTAATTTTGTATGTCTCTTGTTGCCACATTGTAGTTGTCTGTGTGTCTTTGTCGTAATTTATGTCTGTTTGTAGTTTTTTAGTGTATCTTTGTGGTTGTTTGTCTGTTTGGAGTTCTTTGAGTCTTCCTGGTTGGTTCGTGTCTCTTTAGAATGTGAAGGCCCTTGACTCTTCGGGATCCCTGACTCTTCGGGATCCCTGACTCTTTGGGGTCCCTGACTCTTTGGGGTCCCTGACTCTTTGGGGTCCCTTGACTCTTCGGGATCCCTGACTCTTTGGGGTCCCTGACTCTCAGCAGGATGAGTTGTGTCTGTTTTTCTGGGTGGCGGTCATCCTCGGCTGGTAGGATGCCCCCACCCCCCCACCCCGGAGGCTCGCCATCCAGCCTTCGGGCCAAGGGATTCACACAGATGCTAACGTTGCAGCGCTCAGGAGGAACACGCATCATGTTGCCATGGAGACGGGTCTGCTGTGATATTCAACGTGAGGGGCAGGAAGTCCTTGATAACGGGGCTCAGGTCGGTTTCGAGGACCGCATACCGATGCTAATCGCTTCGAATACAGCAAAATAACCAGTAATAAAATGAATTAGTTTAAGGAAGGTAAAGGTGTGACTTTCAGGACGCCAGATTTGGGAAAATGTGTATAAAATTAAAAATAACATCCGATAGTTTCAATGAACAAGTTCAAGTTTAATCTTAAGAATGAAGTTATAAAATACATCTTTCAGTGAACTGTATCTTTAATAATCTCCCTCCTGTAACCGTGTGACGTTTACAGACTGCTATTCATCGTGTCTAGAAAATATCAGAAAGTATAGTCAATAAAAATAGATCATATAATGGAGAATATAAGAACTAAACGTTGTGGTTTGGCTAAAAGATGAGGACAAAACTCAAACAACAACAACAACAAATACATTTTTAGGAGTCGGGGCTGCAAAAACCTGCTGCAGGATCAGTGTGTATTCATCATATTTGTTAAATCTGACCTTAAAATTGACTTCTACCGGGTCAGCGTCCCCATGGTGACCTGCACCATACGGCCCGTTTCCCTAAAAAAAAACAAAAGTGCTACAGGAATAGAAGTAGTATCACATGGGCAAACATAGTGGACTAGCTTGGAGCAGCTGGCGGGGAGGATTACCAAGTAAATCCTCCGGTGTCCTGGAAATCTTAACGAGCCACCTGAATGTGTCACAGAGCACTTTCAATCATTACGCAACACCAGAAGTAAAGAAAAAAGGATCAAAAATGTTTATTATGAGCGTGACGCGGCGTACAGGTGCAACGTGAACGTCCACGTGCTTCACGTTCCCCCAAACACTCGACCACAACCTGCATCAAGGAAGGGATTAGTCCTGGTAACCCTGATGTCACCTCGGCGAGGAGAGAATCATGGCAGACGCATGTGACCATGTGACCATGTGACCCGGACGGAGCAGAGTGCATCGACGCCGGTAGCTCCGAATAACCACATTAACATCGAATTGTTTTAAAAAAAGAAAGAATCAGCCTTCAGTCTGCAACTGTGCAGAACTGAAGGATGATTTCTTCCCTCTGTTTCTAGGCAACACCGCCCCCCCCCTCCCCCCCCTCCTAACAACGATGACGGTGGTCCAAAGGATCAGAGAGTTTAACACAACCCTGGTTTCACCGGTCGCCTCTCAGCCACTCTTTATTTATCTTATTTCTTTCGTCCACCTTCGGTCCAATAATCCGGCTATTTCTGTCCGTCACGTCTGACCAATAGTCAAACAGCAGCGTGGGAGGACGCCACTCAGCCGATACCGCAGGAGCATCAGTCTGTGGATGCTTTCACCTTCTTACATAACTATTTTTGTGATGCAGCACAATTTTACAATCTCAATTTTCAAAAACGCCCTTCAACAGACAGCTGGTGGTAATTATGGAACCACAAACATGAAAGGGACAAGCTAATCAATGAGGAAATCAAAACTTCTCCCATTGTTTTCTGAATTATGATGGTTGAATATTTAAATGAGGCGTCATCTTATTATATAAACAGAGCAGCAAAGGCCGCGTCACCTGCAGCTATCGGTTCTTCATCGTCACATCATCGTCTGAAACTCGCCTCCGATATCAGATCGATGGTTGTGATCGGCTGGGATGCCGTATCAGGATAGGAAAAAAGACGGAACAGAGAAATTATTATTATTATTATTATTATTATTTCCTACAGTGGCCCTAAAACGCCGTCGTATAAGACTTCCTGGCACTAGTTCATATTTTCACAATAAAGTTTGAATCTTTCTCTGTTGTTTTTATATCGTCTTGAAGGAAATGTGACGATCGAATGTCTTTATTGCCAAAAGCTCGAAACAAAAAACAAGAACATACTTCTTTTAAAGAAATCAATATTTTGGAAAGGATTCAACACTCAAATGCTGCAGGAATTTAATTTGAAAATACAACCAACATCAAACATCTTTATCTGTTTCATCTGCAGAAAAAGATTGAATTTGGAGAATCAAATCATGCATACTTTAAACTTTTGTCCTGCAGACATTTGATTACTGTGATTAAATTAAATGACTTGGCAGGTTTTCTGATCTTCCATCTCTATATGTGACTCCTGTACTTTAACTGCTGCTCTTCAAACGTTGAGTGTGTGAGAATGCGTTGCTACCGAGTTCGCTAAGGCGGACGACTCTTGTTCCTTCTCCCTTTTTGCTGTACAGGACTTTCTGCATAACTGCACACGTCTGCTGCAGATTTAACGTCTTTTTGTGACCATAATCTTCCCGTCACTCCAAAAATGTTTGTTTGAGCACATGGTGTTGTCATGAGACATGTCTGACACGTTTTGCCGTCACGCTATGCTGTCCCACGCCTTTAGACCTGTTGGGTTGGGCGTTTCCTCCTTAAAAGCAGTAATCACAAACAAGAAGACATTCCTTTCACGATACCGTTGAAAAGCATCTTTGCAACCCGAGATGATAAATATATCTGCTGCTTTTCCAGGAGAGCAAAAAAACCTCATATTGGTGTTTATCAAATTTAATGACTGAAGTCTGAGATACAAAGATGAGCTGCCAACAGCGAGCCGGATCAATCAGACGGTTCTGATGGGTTTTTATCACGCTGAGATGAAACCATGACGGACTATAAATGGAAAAGGGGGGGGGGGGCATCTGTAATCTCCGTCTGTCAGCGAGGAACGTAGAAAAGGTCGCCAGAAACACAGCAGGAAGCCGAGATGGGATTTTTATTCCTGCTCGCACGCCCTCTTTATGTATCAGTCTGAAACCTTTCCGGCTTTGTTGTTCGGCCTTTCGGCAGATGACATTAACGAGGCGGCGGCGGCGGCTTATGTCACCGTGGTGATGATGCAGGTTTACTCATTCAGGCTGGAGACAATGAGGGGAAATTTCATCTGGGAGGAAACGGAAAAACTGAAGGGACTGAAACTTATACCTCTAGTAGCTCCGCTTTTGGTCTCCACCAGCTCCTCAGGGAAATATATCCGTCTGTTTAGCTGCTAAACGGTCACTAGCTGGACTTTCAACTGTTTGTCTGCTGCTTGGGGCTAAACCATGAGAGCTGTGAGAGTCAACCAAAACAGCACAGTTGTGCTCGATAGCTAAAAAGATGACCGTGTTTCTATTAAAGTTCTAGTGTGTAGGATTTCTAGCAGCTATAAAACTATACAAATATTGAATAATATTAAATTCCATTTCTGCTAATAGAAGTACTACTCACTGGTCAACATAAGAGTGATAAGTGGAAAAGCTGCATCAAAAGTTTTGACATTTTTCATTTGCAGCCCCCAAAACAACGTTGTGTGAACGAATGGCGAGAACTAAAAAAAAAATATATATATATGTTTTTGCGTATTATGTTGAAAACACTTTTCTTTCAAATCCTGACTAAAGATTGACAAACTATTGTAAAGTATGCTTGTTTTTAGTTACGTATTTATGTGTATATTTGTATATGTCTCAGTTGATGTTTATTAACTCAATTTTCCATATTATTTATTTATTTTGTATGTGTAGCACTTGTAATGGCTTGTAAAGTGCTACAATTAAACTCATTTTTGTATTTGATAAATGTCACTATGAAGCCCATATAAAGCTGCAGATTTGGGTATTAAAGTACATAAATCATTTGAAAATATCGACTCCTTCATGTGTAAATGCAACAATTTCTATGATATCCATCAAATCTCACAGTAGAAATTATGACAAGTGTAGAAAAGTGCATCCCAAACATGATCACTCAATTTGAGAACAAACTGCTACTAAGTGAACGGAAAAAGAGTGAATTCATCACAGATCATCCAAACGTCCTCCAAACTCTGGATTCCAGCCGGACTAATGGACTGAACTCATCCTGCACCAAAAAAGAAAAAAGAAAATATTTGGCCAAGTGGTTCTCAAATATGCTGCATGAACCTGCACACACACACACACACACACACACACACACACACACAACACTGAAAGCTTCCTGCCAGATTTGATCAGTGCACTGCGGTCTGACCCTCTTGATGTGAGTTCAGATTTGTTTTTTCATGTCACCGTGACCTCCCTTCACTCCGGCGGCTTTAAAGCTTCTTTTTATGATGGTTGAGGATCCGTCTGTTTCCTCAGTGACACAAAATTGTTTTTCTTATTATGGGGGAGGGGGGGGCAGGTTTGAGGCCTTGAGAGTGCTAAAAGAAATCTAAACAGATGGGGAGGGTTTCACTTTGCTTTAACGTTATCTTTAATCGACCGGACAAGGTGTGTTGCCTGGGCGGCTTCCTCTCTCTCTCTCTGTCTCTGTGTGTCTCTCTCTCTCTCTTTTTTTTTTGCCGTGCACGCCACCGGCCGGCCGCATGTCACCCAGATCACAGTCAAGAACCCTCACAGCACAATCATTCCAGTTGCTGAATAATACAAAGCAAACAGTGACCTACTTTTCGAAGTAAGGGAACAAGCTGGAGGGAAGAACCGGAGTGGATTCCTGGTCTGGGGGGGGATGTGAGGGTGAGGGTGGGGGGAGGAGCTGGGAGACAGACGGAGGTTCATGTTATTGGTCTGTGAGACGAGGAGGCGTGGCTGCAGAGAGCATGGTGTACCATGTGAGTGAATTCAGTCCAGTCCAGCCTCCCTGATCCGCTGCTTGCTGCCTCCTTTAAAATGTGATTAAAGAGGCAGGCACAGGAGTACTGCAGCCCCCCCCCCAAAAGGAATGCAGTTCACAGAACCGGGGGCCCTCACACATGTGTCACACCATCAATCTGGGGCTTTGGTACACTTTCTGACCCCGTAAACGTAAACTCGCTCTTCTTCCTTTTCTACTTTTTTCCCCCGGAGCTCGCAGGTATGACGGCACCGCTGCACTTGTTGCCACGGTAACTTTCCTGTAACATGTTGGGTGGACAAACTGACACACAGGGAACCAAACCAAAACACACACATTAATCCAGGCGTTTGCAAACTCATACATAATGGTTCATATTGTCTGAAAGAATTGCTCCAGACATTCAGAATGGGCTTTAAGGGTTAATTCCATGTTGATTAGGGCTGGTTGTTGTTCGTTAAGTGAGTAATTAATGACTATGGCAACATCAGATGACGTTTAATCCTCTGATGAATGAGTTTGCATAAAAAAATACCTAAAAAACAAATACTTTTGTCCTCCAGGGGAACGTTCTTTCTCTCGAACCAAAACAACACACACTCCAGAAACCGGATAATTAAAAACTAAAAAAAAACACCTGGAAACGAGCTCATTTATTAAAGTCGTTGATCTCAAACTGTTGCTTATTTTCATTCCCAGCCGATAAAAGTCTTAATATGTAAGATAATATTCTCTCTCTCTCCTAGCTCCGTGTTTGGTCTCCACCAGCTCCCGAGGGAAATATCTGTCTCTTTAGTCGCCAAAAGCTGCAGCCGGCTGTTATTCTATTCTGGCTGATCCATTTGCTCGTAACCTCTAAAAGCAGTTTAAGACTGAAGACAGTCCCGCCCCCGTTTACGACGTGCGAAATGACCACGAAGTCCACTTTGACTTTCTAAGCTTCAAATGGTTCACGATGCATCGGAGTCGCCTCCAGAGATTCAGGTGGAACGGCAACGAAATGATGTTCTCGGATGATGACGGAAACGAAAATGCAACAAAAGTACTTTGTTTAGGTTTATTAAACTTAAAATAAGTGTGTTTGTCGAGTGAACAAAGACTTTTAGTTTAACACGAATCGCGAATATTCTCCTGGGTTGGTTGGAACATCATTTTTAGGGGGCGGAGCTTGTTGTGGTGGTAGTAATAGATGTTCTGTTCTGGTTCAAACCATTGTTAAGATCACATTAAAGCCGTGTGGATAATTCCACACATATTTCAGACATGAAACCTCGTCCCTTCATCCCTGCCAGCAACTCTTTCGGGACGTGTGAATCTGAGAGGGAAATGTGCGACGCGGCGGTGGCGTGTTCACGTATACGCGAGCTCCCTCCGGCCGGCTACAATAGATCAGTGGACGCGGAGCTGAAGCCACACCAGTTTAACACCAGCCGGGGCCGAGCAGCTGGCATAGCAACGCCATGAGCTGGCCCTCTGCTAATTAAATGAGGTGGTTGTCATGGTGACCACTGCAAATGCTCTACAATCAGTTATAGAAGTTACGTGGATAGATGGAGGTTTTTTGTGCCTCCAACACCCAACCCAATTTTAAAAAAAAATGTTTTTTTAGTTTATGGATTATTTTTTGTTGTTTTCTATCAAACTACAAATTAAAGTCCATAACTTTGACCCGAAATAGAAGATTAAAGGAAGTAGACGTAATGTCCCTTTGCTTGTGGAGACGGTAAATCGCCCGGACTGACTGGCTTTTAACAGGAGGAACAAACAAACAAAAACGCTGAGCAGATGTAATTTATTGAATGTTCAGAGCGCCGCCTTCGTGGATTATCTGAAACACTACTCTCCTATCTCAAGGGATTATCCAGAGGGTTTGACCTCTGACCTCGGGCTGCAACCGAAGACGCCTTTGATGCCTCGTGCAGCTGTCCACGGACTCGTTGTGCACAACAGATATTATATTATATTTACTGATACGGCGTTAATCAGACCTCTTTGTCTGAATACGAGCCTCAGTGAATGAATCCCGTTTCCTCGGCTCAGTGATCAAACTGAGGAGCTGCTTGAGGTGGTTTTTGTGACAAAAAGCATTCATGTCACACTCGACCACACAAAGGTGGTTTTACGTTCCTCTCATTAGATGACTGGCTGCTGTCAGCGATGAGTCGGGTGTGTCCAATTAAGACGGGGCAGAACACTTTCTGCAAACACGTATTTTTGTAATTAAGAGTTGTACACTTTGTACTTTTCTTTCTGTTGTTAAAAAAGAAAAAAAGATGCCACATGAAATGTGCTCTGAATGTTGACACAATGACATGTACGTTCAGTGTGATGGTAAAGAACACAGCAGTGATGAGGGTTTCTATTAAAGCTCCTGAATGTCATGCCTGTTTTGTATAACAATGATGATATAAGCAAAGGAGGGCAATTAGAGGGCAATTAGAAAACCCATTCATCGCCATCCCAACCCTGAAATATGACGTTCCCACACAAATACAAGCTCAATTATGTTTCCAGGGAAACATACTTCCTCCCAGAAAACAACCAGTTTTAATACTCATAAAAAAACAAAAAACAAAAAGCACTTCATGTTTTGGTTAAAAATAATTATGAAATTGAATGCAAACAAAACAAAAGTACTTAAATAAACCAGCAGGCTATTGGCTGAATTGATTTCTTTCACCCGGTCCTCCTACACGACACATTTAAAACATATTTTTGATCCAAATACGTCAAAATGTCAGTTTTATGCTTATTAAGTATCTGTTAAGTTAAGATAAAGCACTTTTGACAGGATGCAACTTGTGTTATACTGAAATGTGGAATCAATCAGAATATCATGGCAGTAGGCTATTATGTTTGCAACAAGCTGGCTAGCACAAAGCCAATATTAGCTTGCTAACAGCTAACGTCATTGGTGGCACCGCTGGTAGATGCAGGGTGCTAAAATATTCCTTCCGTGCATGTTGTTCGCATTTCAGCCTGAAATATTCAGAAAGTGTTATTATGTTGCAGTTTAAGATATTAGAAATGTTTTATTTAAGCAAGTTGTAGGATAAAAACACTAAACACTTTATACTAAAGGTGGTAAGGCTTTTTGATGCTACCTATTTTTTAAAGGTGGAAAGGATTTTTGATGCTAAGTTTTTAAAGGTGGAAAGGATTTTTGTTGCTACTTTTTAAAGGTGGTAAGGATTTTTGTTGCTACTTTTTAAAGGTGGTAAGGATTTTTGATGCTACTTTTTTAAAAGGTGGTGAGGGGAGTGGAAACCTGAATAAAATAATTGGATCTGTAAAGCAGCAGCAATGCAACCAGACGAACACGTGGATACACTCTGCCTCTAATCAACATGATTCAACCAACCTAATGGAGACTGAAGTGTTGTTCAATCAGCGGCGCCGAGGACTCCTCTTGTCGCTATGAGTGGTCGCTCTCGGGCACGGCGGCGTTACGTGTCGACT
Source organism: Chelidonichthys spinosus (assembly GCA_029853015.1). Classification (NCBI taxonomy): domain Eukaryota; kingdom Metazoa; phylum Chordata; class Actinopteri; order Perciformes; family Triglidae; genus Chelidonichthys; species Chelidonichthys spinosus. The sequence goes on from CM056839.1 coordinate 20,952,655, forward strand.
CGTAGGCGGTTGTGTAAGTCACCTTTAATTCTGTTTAGTTCTTCACGTCGGCTTCTGATTTCCCCACATTTAGACGATATGTTTAAATAATGTCAATTCAGAAGCAGAACTTAATAACTTTCTTTGCCTTGGAATAAGAAGGATAACAAGTCTTGTGTCTAAAAATGATATGTTGTGAAGCCAATGCTGAAGTGGCTTATATGTGCATTCTCTCTGCTGGCCATCAGGGGTCGACTCAGTATCAGTATTATCTCAGTAAACATTGTAAACATGAGTTTATGGTCTCAATCTCTAGTTTCAAGTCTTCTTCAATCCAGCATGATGTTCATTTAGTACATTATGGTCCATTTAGAGTCCACCAGACCAGGGGATGCTTTAGGGGGCGGGGCTTACCTGCTGATTGACAGGGTCCCGCTACCATCGCTAACCCTACCACTACAGCTCTGTGCTGCTAACACCATGGGATGTAAAAAGGGTTCAAAAAGGCAGCTCGACAACAAAACTAAGTGAAAGGGAGGGTGAAGTGTGAAAAGGGTCTGCAGAGCTATCAGACAATCTGAGCTATCCGAGTCGTGATGATGCAACAAGGTCACTTGAGCGCTTATCATGTTGTGGACAAAAGGTTAGAAAAAGGAAAGGTGGCGTGAGATGTGATATTTGCTGTCAGACCTGCGTTCAGGACGAGGAAGGCTTTCAGTAGAAAGAAAAATGACCACATTAATGAAAAAAAATAAATGATGGGAACACGTGTGTGTGTGTGTAGTGTGTGTGTGTGTGTGTGTGTGTGTGTGTGTGTGTGTGTGTGTGTGTGCCCATGTACGCTGGAAAAGAAAAAACCCAACCAACCCTGCTGCAGTGTGAAAATGGCCTCGTTGTTTCCTTGGGAACTGAGAGGAGAGCTGGGCGAGAGAGTGAGACGGGCAAGAGGGTGAGACAGGCAAGAGCAAGAGACGGCTGGTCTCACGTGGCCTCGGAAAATTATCCTCAAGAGCCGTCTCTGTCACCTCAATGAAGAATCCAATTAAAGGAGGCATTTAATTCACATTTCCTTGAATCACTCATGTTTCGGGGTATAATTTCTTCCTGCATTCGTGGAGTGGCACTCCAAGCCCGTTAGCCAATTAGAGTCATTATGAAGCATTTTTTGGGGGGGGTTGAACCCACGGGTTAGTTAAGTGTTAATTCTGTCACGTAATAATACATATCTAGATGTTCAAAAGATTTGTAATAAAATAAATTATTCGTCAAATAATTAAAACATGTACGTTATTTTCCGTGCTTTCCTGGTTGGAAATCTTGAGTGCAGTTTGAGTTGATGATTGAATGTTCTGGATTCCCACTAAACAAGCTGAAATTGAACACAACAGGCTGGTTTTCAGGGTCCAAAGAGGAAATAAACTTCCCCGAATCAATCATCACCTCGTCCGCCCTTCATTTAATTATCGTAACGACTTCCCAGAAGGAAGCAAAATGCACACATTTCAAAAATCATTCAAAAGTCGGAATCGTTGAGTCATCAATCACTTGAAACCGCAAACAGAAGCCTCACTGAGACACAAACCCGAAGTCCCAGACACAGAAGATGTCGGGACTTTTTAAATCAACAAAAACTTTTTTATTTTATCCTGCTCATGTTTCTAGATGACGATGTTGTGGGTCACTTAGACCTTCAAAAGGTCTTGAAAGTCTCGTGTGACCCTAACGACTCTCAAGTGACCCATCAAAAACCTGTTCAGGTCACTAGATGGGGATCAGGAACCACTTGCAATGACGAAGCTAAATGCCTGAACTCCCCACCAGTCGGTTGGAGCTGAAGAAGCTTCTTGGCAGACTTAGATCAGGTCCAGCTACCCAGTGAAACTTTAAAAGAACAAACTTTGAAGGTCGAAGGATCTTTCTGATTTGAGATCTGGGTTTCGGCGCCACAGTTTGGAGTCAGATGAGTCTAAGGATCTCATGACGGCGAGAGGTATCTTCACGCTTTGTCGCTTCCTCGCCGGAACAAACTGTTTTCCGCAGTGGCTTTAAAAAAAAAAAGAGTCCCCCGCAGTCTGCCATGTGGCTCCTCTGATGTCGGCCCAAGAGGATCTCATGTCATGTTTTTACGGACCGCTTGATGACCCGGAGGCAAATACCACGCCTGGAGGGATTACGGTGCCACATGTCCGAAGACTCGGCCTCTCTCTCCGGAGAAACTGGATGTTTTTCAGCGTCCCGTCGGCGTGGAAACACCAGCGGCGGTCCACGTGCATGCCGAGTTCCGCGTGCACGTGGAGGCCTCTCAGTGAAAAACGCTGCCTGAGTGCTCTTAGCATCCAATTGCTGCTGCTGAGTGCTCAGATTAGTGTGTGTGTGTGTGTGTGTGTGTGTGTGTGGTTGGGGGGGGGGGGGGGGGTACCTGGGTAGCATCCTTTCCCACATGGAGGCACGGCCGTCAGAGCCACGGAGAGGTTGTGCAGCCTTTTGAACGCCGCAACACCTTTTATTGGTGGACGTGCAAGTTTGTATGATTTGCTCTGCACTGCCATCGTGTGGTCGACAAGAGTACTGCACTCCCCTGACGTCTGGAGCACCAAAAGCAGACAATGTTTACCAAGTAACAAGGGAGCCAAACGAGGGAAAAACACATTTTTTTTCCATTTTCAACAAATTGGCAACCTACGATTAGGAACATTAGATGATTTTTTCCCCCCACTCGTTTTAATTAGATGACATGTTCCACTTATCAGATCCAACTCCAGTCCCTGCAGGACTCGAACATCCACCCTCAATTTGGTGGTGATTTGTGAAATGGGGCATGATCTACTAAAACAATAAAGAAATAAATAGAAATAAATAGTTGGAGTTGCAGCTCCAGACTCTCATGAGATTAAAAACTCTTCTGTGTGGGTCGGAGAGACTGAAAGGCTCGTTGTTGTTGCCGTTACGTCATAACAGGAATTCCAAAGAATTATCAAATCAGTGGATTTAGTCTCTTAAAAATAGCATGGAGGTTTTTTTGTGTAACCACATTTGTCCTTCAGGGTTCTTTTCTTGAAACATGTCTTTTGTTGTTGTTGTTGTTCCATGCCCATTTATGGTATGGCTGTTCACGTCACCTGCCCCCCCCTCCCTCCGTTCTCAACCACAGCAGCTTTAAGGAGCATGCAGGGAGCAGATATTATCGGAGGATTAGAGTCCTGGAATAGTTCCCCCCTCTGGAAACAACAAACAGCAGGCAGGCCTCATGCTTGTTGGACGTCTGTCGGCTTTTTTTTTTGCTTTTTTTGTTTCTGGAAACAAATGAAAATAAGTATTTTTTTCTTTTTTAAATGGAAACAAATCACACAGAGCACATTTTTCCTGCATCATCTGTCTGAAAACCAGCTTCCAGAGTGTCGATGCTCAATCCAGCCAACGAGCTCCTGGTTTCCATGGAGATGCCGCCTACACATGGGGGGGGGGGGGGGTCAATGTGTATGTTTTTAAGCTACCATGTTGCACACCGTGTTTACAATCCAGTCACCATTGCACAACAATCGTTTTTAAAAAAAAGGGTTTGTGACTACTTCTACTGGAGATCGGGTACCACCCAAGAACCGACACGTCTTTTTGTTTTTTACAGGCCAAGCATTGCAGGGGTCATTGTTTCGGGGCGACCGTTCATCCTAGAACAGCAGCAATCAGAAGAGTTTGAGGGCTGGGACGTCGATGGACAGAGGAAGTCCATCAGCGATACGTTCATACGTTGATGTTGTTTTGGGCAGGCTAAGTCCCGCCTCCTTCCCCTGGACCGACCACGGGATCTTAAAAGACACCCCCTAAAGCATCCCCTGCTTTCTGGTCTGGTGGACTCTAAATGGACCATAATGTACAAAATGAACATCATGCTGGATTGAAGAAGACTTGAAACTAGAGATTGAGACCATAAACTCATGTTTACAATGTTTACTGAGATAATACATCAAGAGAGAAGTAGGACCATTTTCTCATAGACTTCTATACAACCAGAGAGGAGTCGCCCCCTGGTGGCCAGCAGAGAGAAGTAGGACCATTTTCTCATAGACTTCTATACAACCAGAGAGGAGTCGCCCCCTGGTGGCCAGCAGAGAGAAGTAGGACCATTTTCTCATAGACTTCTATACAACCAGAGAGGAGTCGCCCCCTGGTGGCCAGCAGAGAGAAGTAGGACCATTTTCTCATAGACTTCTATACAACCAGAGAGGAGTCGCCCCCTGGTGGCCAGCAGAGAGAAGTAGGACCATTTTCTCATAGACTTCTATACAACCAGAGAGGAGTTGCCCCCTGGTGGCCAGCAGAGAGAAGTAGGACCATTTTCTCATAGACTTCTATACAACCAGAGAGGAGTCGCCCCCTGGTGGCCAGCAGAGAGAAGTAGGACCATTTTCTCATAGACTTCTATACAACCAGAGAGGAGTCGCCCCCTGGTGGCCAGCAGAGAGAAATAGGACCATTTTCTCATAGACTTCTATACAACCAGAGAGGAGTTGCCCCCTGGTGGCCAGCAGAGAGAAAGCAGCTCCCGTTTGCCAGAACAAAACATTTACTCCTGGTTTGACTTCACAAAGATAAACATTTAGAATTAAAAGGTTCATTTCAACCTCTTTTAATGCTCTTCTGCACCACTTTATCATCCGTCTGATTTTCTTCTCCCAGCTTTCTTCTGTAAATTCTCCTCGTCTGTCAAAGAAATGAATGAGAAATGGAAATCAGAGCACAGAGGCAACATTTGTATGAAAACAAATAATGACGACACATCAAAACAAACTGAAAAGTTGATGTTTCCATCACTTTTGATGGATAAATTATTAAAACAGTTCCTTCTATACCTGTCCAATCATGTGACGCAGCCATCTTGTGTTAAAGGACAAAAGTTGATCTGCTGCTTCTCTCTCGCCATGAAAAACTGCTGCTATGCTGACCCCTTCTGGACAGGAGTGAAACTACAACCATCATTCTGCTACTGAAGAAAGTACAGAAAAGGGCTTTAAATTAATTTATTAAAAAAAAAAAAAAAAAAAGCATTTCTCCACTTAAGCAGAACAAACATCAATTTTTTTCTTCTTTTGCTATTGTTTGGAACGTGTACAATCAGAAAACAGACTCGCCAGGTCGCCGAACAGAGTAACATAATCAAGCTGGGGAGGGGAGGGGGGTCTGCCAACACCACAACGTCAACACAGCCGGGAGGGACGAAGAGGAGGAGGAGGAGGAGAGGGGAACAAAAATAAAAGAAGAAGAAGAAGGAGGAGGAGGAAATGAAAACAAACATTTAATCAAGTGCAGGTCGGGTTCGGACAAAAACTTTTTTTCTCTTTTCTTCTTCTTCTCTGTTCAATTTACAGTTAACGACTCTTCTGTTGTCGGATACATGCAAAGGTCAACATCTGAAACTACACGTGGAGATCTCATATGCTTTTTATAATCGGTTATCTGTGCAAGTATTAAAATATGAAGGTTTAACTAAGCAAAATGTCATATGGATATGTGAGAACGAGAGGGGGGGGGGGAGGGAGGAGGAGAAACAAATGTTACCAAAAAAACTATTACAATGTTTCACTGAACAGAACAGGAAGTCCACATAAAAAATAAAAAAATTTAAAAAAGTGAGATTTCCAACTCAAGTTACCGAAATGTCATCGACCTCATTATTTTGTACGCTTCCTTCCATTAAATTATTACTTATCTAGAGAAGTGAATACACATAAAAAAAAAAAGAATAAAAAAAAAAAAAGAAGAATCCTATGCTCCACATTTGAACAACAAAATACTGCATATCTACGTACAGTTGCGATAGAATAAGGTCAGTATCGTGAGAGGCTAGCTGCCAGAGTTTCAGGAATATTGGCTCCCAGTTGATCCCTTTCTGAATGCGTTGACTGTTTCTTTTCCGTTTTTTGTTGTTGTTTTGTTCTTTTAACTGTTGGTTGGTCACTTCGTCCAGAGCGTCCCGATGGGTCCGGGTGGGGGGTCCAGGCCTGGGTCTGTGGGGGGGGGGGGGGGGGAGGATGTAGTCCGCTGGCTGCTGGAGTCTCCTCTCCGCTCTGAGGTAGATAGCGACAGAAAAGGTGGCGTCCAGCGAGCTGAAGTCGTAGCCCCCGCCCCCTCGCCCCCCCCTTTTGCCTGGGACCGCTTGAGGTCAAAGGTCAGCTCTTAAGGGTTAGTCATTAAGGCTTCCTGTGGTCTTGGTTTAAGTCACTCCTGTTTCAGTGGCTCACAGGGGGAAACCTATTTTTTAGTTCATCTTTGTCCCATTTCTTTATTTTTGTTCTTAACCCACATTCCAGTCTTTTTAAAAAAGGGGGGGGGGGCATTACTCGTTATCTTGTGACACTCTAGAACAGAAACAGAAAAATGAGTAAGAATCCTCTGTTTGGCACGTCGGGAGTCAGTGGCGAAGGAGGAGAAACGAAACGAACGCCGAGAGAGGGCGGGGCGAGAGAGAAACCGTGGAGGGTGGAGGAGGAGGAGGTGGTGGGTGTAGGGAGGGAGGGAGGGGGGGGTTGTGTGGTGTGTGGTTGCACAGACTAGTTGTGGCCGGGGTCGTTAGCTGCCGACGAGTCCGAGTCTGCGGCGGTGGCGGCGCCCGCCCCTTCCTCCGATTTGAGGCGCTTGGCGTCGGGCTGTTCGCTGGCCAGCTGGTCCCCGTTCTGTCGTTTGGTGGGGAGGGAGGCGGAGGCGGAGGCGTGGGCCGCCAGCAGGTGGAGGGGGCTCGCCACAGCTGGGAGGGAGAGACAAGACGGGTTAAACCAACATCTGGAGGCGGGGGGGGAGGCCGAGAAAGTCTAACTGTTACACAGAATCTCCTGGGTTAGAAACCATCATGCAAACCTCATCAAGCAAAGGTATGAAATGAGCTCTGAGTGAACACAGAGAAATAAAACTTTATTTTACACCTTTAATCTGATACTGTGTTTATGATTCATCATTTAGAAGAATTTCCCACACATTAATTACAAAAAAATTGAAGAAAGCTTCCAGCTTCTCAAATGTGAGATTTGATGCTTTTCTTCCTCATTCATCATTGTCAAGCGAATGCTTTTCAAATAATATTTTTAAGTAAATTCAGTATGTTGTCTGGTTGATTATTGCTGTTACACAATGAGACTTTATGAGTAAAGGGAAATAACTTTTACCAAGAGTCGGGTAAGAAAACACAAAATCCAAGACGATATCTAGGCTCACACCAAGATATGGGTTTAATATTAATAAATTGCCCAGCTCTATCTGAAGACATTTATCTGACATTTTTTAATGGTTAAATTATGGTGAAAATAACACCTGAATTTAATAGAATCACATGAGAACCTTGTAGAATCAAACCGTGATGTAAAAACATTATTAATTATTGCAGATTAGAAATCGTGCAGCGTAACTGGACGTAACCATAGAGATAAGAGGCTGTTTCATGTTCAAAGGGGTCCTGATGGGGATGACCCGGCTCACCTGAGCTGGCGGCTCCGTGGATGGCAGTGGTGATGCTGTGGGTGCCGTTCTGCGTGATGGCCTTGATGGGCAGCTGGTGCTGTCCAATGGGAGCCTGCTGCACGATGGTGACGGTCTGCAGCGCGGCGCCGGGCTGGGAGCTCTGGATGATGCGACTGGAGCCGCCTATGGAGGTGATGGTGGGGACCGTCTCCACTTTGACTGGACGGACACGCGACAGGAGGATTCATATTCATCAGACGTTGACTTTGCTACTTCAGAAACAGCATTGTTGTTACATTTTAACTCTTCTATAACTCCTCACATGTACGTCGCTACGGAAACAGAGCTTAAATTATTAACTTGAGTCAACGTTTTATTTACTTCTGCAACACGGTGAAAGAACAACGTTTCAGTGTGAAGCAATTCTTCTTCTTCTGCGTTTCAACATCAAGTCTTTTTTACAGTAGCATTACAGTACATTACAGCTGTGGAATTACGTTCACTTCTATTGTTTTAACCAGGTAATATTGATTGATTTTGTTTCAGTTTACAACAATAACCCCGGTTAGTTTTTCTCCTTTTTCCATGAACCTTTTCTCATACATTATATTTCCATACTTCACTAAAATTAAACATGTTCTAAATAAATAAAAGTACTGCTAGCATTGGTACCAGCAGGTAATATGTTCATTATAATAAGTAAGTAAAAAGTATTTATAAAACACATTTTCACACTGAACAAAGTGCAACAAGATGATGAGATTTTATGAGAATAACATCAAATTATTATCAAATAGTAATAATAATTCTTCCTAGTTTTTAGGAGAATGTTGGAGCTAGATATAGCTACCGTTGCCAGGGCGACCGGTCATCAACTCAAATGTTTTCATGCTGGTTCTAATAAAACGACTACACTTCCCAGCATGCCTCACCTTTGAGCCCCGTGTGCTCTCCGTTCTCCTGCGGATCGCTCTTGATGATGGCGGCTTGCTGGGCGATGACGGCGGCGGTGGCGGCGCCGAGGGAGCCGGCCGGGATCTGCTGCAGGACGTGGACCGTCTGCACGGCCGGCTGGGAGGTGCTGGTGCTCACCGGGGAGGCCATGGTGTACGTCACCGGCTTCAGGGTCTGAGGTAACGGCCGCTGGACTGCTATGAGGACCGGCTGGTTGTTGACAGGCGAGCCTGAGACAGGAAACGTTCAGGTTCGTTATATATGAGGGGACAGAGAGAGGGTGAGACAGGGAGGGATACAGGGGGAGACAGGGGGAGGGAGAAAGGGAGACGGGGAGAGAGAGAGACAGGGAGGGATACAGGGAGAGACAGGGGGAGGGAGAGAGGGAGACGGGGAGAGAACAGGAGAGAGACAGGGAGACAGAGAGAGAGACAGGGAGAGAGGGGTGAGACAGGGAGGGATACAGGGAGAGACAGGGGAGGGAGAAAGGGAGACGGGGAGAGAGAGAGACAGGGAGGGATACAGGGAGAGACAGGGGGAGGGAGAGAGGGAGACGGCGAGAGAAACAGTGAGAGAGACAGGAAGAGAGACAGAGAGAGACAGGAGAGAGGGGGGAGAGAGACAGGGAGACAGAGAGAGAGACAGGGAGGGAGAGACAGAGAGACAGGGAGAGGAGGGAGAGAGAGACAGGGAGAGAGACAGGGAGGGAGAGACAGGGAGATGGAGAGACAGGGAGATGGAGAGACAGGGAGGGATACAGGGAGAGACAGGGGGAGGGAGAGAGGGAGACGAGGAGGGGGGGGGGGACAGGGAGGGAGAGAGACAGGGATGGAGGGAGGGAGAGAGAGAGAGACAGGGAGATGGAGAGACGTGGGAGAGAGAGACGGCGGTCTCATACCTGGTGTGTTTTGTGCAAAGCGTGCTTCCTGGATGACCGCCAGTTTGGGCTGGACCACCGTGGCGGGGGGGGCCGAAGCCGGAGCCGAGGAGGTCTCCAGCTCCAGGGGGACCGGGGAGCCCTCCCTTGATAGGCTGTCGGGGGTCTGGACGCCGCTGGAGTGAGCGGAGAGGACGCCCGAGTGATTGGGGGACGCCGGGGCACTCCTGGGGGGCGACAACGTCGGTTAGTGGGTACATTAGTCTATATCCATATTAGTCCTAAACCCCTTTAAAAAACACGTTTGCTTTAGTTTCTCATTTCAACTAAAAACATATTTGTTGCTTTAATTGCATCCAGAAATAAATCACTTGTTTTTAGTAAAGTTAGTCGAGTTTCTGGAGGAATTCTCCCGTTCAGAAGGTTGAAAACATAAGAAAATACAACCAATGTCTTGTATTAATGACGTTATCTGTTACTGTCGTGTCTAAGCACCAACATGAGCCCAGACCTGGAGGAGAGGGGTCCGTGGGGGGTCCTGAAGCAGGGCACGCCCCGGGGCCTTCGTTTCCTGAAGGCCTGCTCGATGAGCTTGCCCTCCGAGGACGGGTCTATCCTCCAGAAGGAACCTTTGCCCGGCTCCTCCTGCGACCGCGCCACTTTGATGAAATACCGGTTCAGCGACAGGTTGTGACGGATCGAGTTCTGCGTGGCGAAGGAGGGGGAAAGACCGTTACCATGGTGACCACGTCTGGGGTTAGGCGGGGTCCACGTTCCCTGCACGGCGCCCCCGGACTCACCTGCCAGCCCTTGTCGGCGGTCCTGTAGTAGGGGTAGTTCTTGGTGATGTGATTGTAGATGCCGTTGAGTGTGAGCTGCTTGTCCGGCGCCAGCGTTATGGCCTGGACGATCAGCTGTGCATAGGAGTACGGAGGTTTGGAGTCGTCCTGCGGAGCAGACAGTCAAAACCAACAGTCAGTGTCTCCTTCCAGATGTTCAGAATGTAACTCTGCCAAAACTACAATAACGTGGGACAATCAGAGGATCCCAAGATCTTTAAACGTCCTCGTCCGACCTAAAGTCCAAAAACTGAAGATTTTCACTTTACAATGATGTAAAAGGAGCAAACCTCTAAGTTTTCCTTAACAAAAAGACTGAAATGATTAATAAATTATCAAAGGAGTTACCTATTAACGTTCCTACTGTTCTACTTCCTATTCATTTAAGCACTGAAACATTTTTACTCAATTCTCAGTGTGAAAATTAAGATGTAGCTTCAAACACAAACAGGATGTTTTCCCTAAAAAGTAAAAAAAAAAAAATGTAATGTCAGGATTTGTGTTCAAAAAGAGATTAGTAAACTGCCAAATATCGACAGTTACATCTCTAATGTGATCTTTTTTTTTCATCTCATTTTAAACACCAGATTTTATTCTGAAAATATTCAGCATAATAATCGATAGTGACAAAAATCATTTGTGGGAGATTCTAGTTAAACTTACAGAATCATTACAGCGGTGGAAGACGGAGGAATTAAGATTTTAATATACTTTTTGTACGCATGAGGAAGTCGGCGTGTCTGTTATCGCCATTTAACACCAGTTTAGCGGTGAAACAAGGCCCGCCCCCCTCTCACCTTGGGACTGTCCCCTCCGGAGGCGTCTTTGTCGTTCTCGGGCTGGGAGTTGTCGTTCATGAGCTGCAGCTCTGCAGAGCTGACCATGCGTCCTCCCATCCTGTAGCCTGAGGAGCCGGCGCCCCGCGGGCTGGAGGGGCACGAGTTAGCAGCGCTGCAGGGAAAAAAGACAAACTTACCGTTTACACTCACATCTACAGGAACAACAGTTTGGTGCTTCAACCTGAAATCAAGCAGAACCCACCCTCTACCTCCCAGATTGTGTGGAAATCGCTTTAATTATCCGTTTAATTCACTCGGGGATGAAGAGGCTTAACGCAAAAAAGGAGAATTTCCATATTTGAAGCATGTTTTTTAGCCACTCGGGGGATTCTGGGGATGTTGGTAAACCAAACACAAAGGATTCCCACATGTGCTCCACCTGCTGCCTCTCTCGTTACGCCGGCTGTTTATTTGCCAACAGGAAACACGTTGTTGTTTTTTTTTTTTAAATACCCGTACAACCTTGAAACCTGTATGACACAAGAATCCCTTCTGGCTGAGATCAGGGGGGTTGAGAGGATCTACAGAGAGTCTGAGATGGAGGCGCCTCCCCCTCGCCGAACTAAGCTTAAGCTGATCACCGTTTAGGGGGTCACGTCAAGGTCAGGTGACAGCTCAAGGTCAGCGTGGGGGCGGGCCTTTTTCTCAGAGCGACCACCTAATCGTGAAGATCCGACCAGCTCACGATCACGGTAGAAGTGAACTTATAGAGCCTAGGAGAATATTTATTTCATATATATCCTTCATATAGGCAGGGGGACCTATGAATTAAGATTACCTTATTGAAGAACAAGAAGGTTAAGATGAAGAAAAAGATGAAGATAAATTAGACGACGGAAAAGATGACAACGAAATAATAATAATAATAATAAATGGTAAATGGCCTCATTTATATAGCGCTTTTATCCAAAGCGCTTTACAGTAATGACTGTCAGCTCATCACGAGAAATTGGGGTGAGGTGTCTTTCTCAGGGACACCAGGCACTCAGCTAGGAGGAGCCGGGGATCGAACTGGTGATCTTGCGGTTACCAGCCAACCCGCTCTACCTCCTGAGCTAAACCTCCCCTAATCATAATAATAATAATAATAATAATACTAATAACTGGGGTACCTGATGGTGTCGGTGGGCGACGGCAGCGGGCTCATTCGATGAGCGATGTTGTCTGGAATGTTGATGGTCAGCGGGGAGATCTGGGGCTGGACTGGTTTCACTGGGGACTCTGGAGCTTCACGCTTGGCCTTCTTCCCGCTGGACAGCGCCGTGAACGTGATCTTGATGTTTGTGCTGGGGAACCTGAAAGTGCACCTGCAAAAAAAATAAAAAATAGAATAAATAAATAACACAAGGCAGAACCAGGAATTTAAAATAAAATAAATGAAAAAGTGCAGAGAAGGAAAGTCATTGGAAAAAACAATCAAATCAGCGAGCTCTCGATAAGAGCACATGAAGCTCAGCAACTCTGGCCGACTTTAATTAGCTGAGAGAGACAACGTGTGACTTAATTAAATTTGAATACTGATGCAAAGGTTTGATGAGACCCCCCCCCCCCCATCGCTGCCTGGAAGCAGCAAAATAAAAAGCAGCACATTATCACAGATAGATCCACGTCGCTGCAGAGGACTGAAGCTCACAAGAGCATCAGCAAACCAGTGGGAACGTGTTCTGTGATTAGAGTTCAAACCATGGCCAGAAGGATTTGGCCTTGTTTGTGTAGTACACCTAAAAAGGAGTTAAATTAACAGTACTATAGTAGTAAATCCAGGATACAATTCAAGCGATCTGAAGTCATGCAGAGAAATAAAAACATAATGGATGTGCACAACCCGGATGATTATAAGTATGTATAAGTAGGACTATGAGATGTAAAGCGGTGTTTCTGTGTGCTTCTTTGGTCAAACCTTTCTGCATTCACGGCTGAGAGCTGAATATCTTTTCATCTTTGGACTCTAGGACACAGAAATGTGCCGTTTAAACATCGACCTGAAAGTCATGTAAATGTGCACGTTTCTATCTCCACCTGAGATGCAGTGATTTATTTATTCTTTTAACTACTCAGGAATACGAGGACGTCGCCAACGCAAACAGAGCACGTTGTCAGGGCTGATTCCTTGTGATTAAACGATTTCATATCAGATGAAAACAAACTCATCGCTTGTGTGTACTCTTCTTTTTCTTATATAATATATATGATTGATGAAGGGAAACTCTCCGCGTTCGAGGATAGCGTGAAAGGAAGGAGGAAGTCTTCATGGCCAGCCGGGATCAGGCGGTCTGACGCCGCCGTGGCGACGGAGAAGGCTGGTTTTCATATAGTTAAAGAGATGCCAACCACAGCAGTTTCTCCTTGCCAGGCCCTCGCAGAGCTGGCATCTGCTGAGAGGAACCCCCCCCTGACACCTCCATCTCAAATTAGCTAACGGGAGGAGAACCAAAATGCTTCAGTGTGCAACGTTCCCTCTCAGCTAACCTTTCACAGGGTTCCTACACCTTCTCAGAAGTCGAATTCAAGCACTTTCCAAGCATTTCCAGGTGCATTTCCATGCTTCTCCAGCCCCTTCCAGCTGTGGTAAACTCCATCTTTGTACCAATCCAATGGTCAGTATTCAGTCTACTTATTCTGTCACTTGTTCATCACATTAAATGAGATGTTCTTGTCCTCTAAACAACCAACATGATGTTTGGAGACAGCTTTTTACAGAAGGACCACAAATGAAAGGAAAACTAATTCCACTAACAGATCCACAGAAATATAATCACCAACTATTTTCATCATCTGTTCATCATCAAAAGTCATTTTTCATAAAGAAATGTCAGGAAATGCTGTTTTCAGTCCCTCAGATATGGAGATCTTCTTTTCTCTGTTCTATCATAGATGTCATCACAACAACACACATTTATAGACCTTTAGTGTAAATCCAAGACCTTTTCAAACCTTGGAAACACCACACTAAAATGCAAGCATTTTCAAGGATTTCCAGCACTGTTCCAACCCTGCTTTCAGGAGAAAGGGTAGTGACTTCACCGTGGATGCGACAAAAGTTATGGAAGATTCTTAAAATAACATCAGAGCACTTCTGGCTGACAGGGTGGGGACTGATGTCTAAATATATCAATAAATAATACAAAAAAATATCAAAAAGACACTCCTTTATGTTTCTCAGCTGTATTTCACCACTACGAGCAGTACAATCAAATATAAAAATACTGGGCTCACGACAAAGCTCAAATTAGATTAGGGCAATATTTAATAAATTCTGAGTTAAATACGTTCGATAACACAAAATGTTTCAATGTTGACCTTCTGACAGATTTATTAATCGGTGATCAGCGGCTGATAAAATTAGTTTTGGTTACGTTGGTGATGCTTCATGACGTTAGCAGGCGAGCGATCACACAAGACCAATAAAAAGGGCTAAAAAACATACATATTTCATGATTGATGATATACAAATGTGCACAACAAGTGTGTGTCTGTCTGTCAGTAAAATGTCGAGCGACACTTCAAGTCAACAGCAACTTCTCGTGGGACTTTCATACCAACAGAGAAGGAAACAAACAACGCTGGAAAAGAAAACCGGAGATGAGGGCCGACTAACCGCCCTAACGAAATGTCAAACAAAAAGTTGCTCGTCCGCTGCGTTATCGTAATAGGAACGTTAAAAAGGAGCAAAAAAGTAAGAAGGGAATTATACAGTTTTGTGCATCAAGAGGACTTTAATCAAAGATCTTTCCCTGACGTCAGCATCTCCGCGGTGATGAAAGCACAACTTTATTCAAACCCAGTAAATTCCAGGGTTTTCCCCCCGACCAGATCGTCTTGTGCCATAATCAATTAAGTTAGTAAACGACGGCCGAGAAATCAACCACGCTCGTTAAATTTGAGGATCTCATTGGGTGAAATTGAATGCTGTCTGTCTGTCTGTCTGTCTGTCTGTCTGTCTAGCCTTAGATCTAGGGAAGGATAAGGATTCAATGCCAACTATGTTTTAGATGTTTTAAATACTGAACGCCCAGCATTGAGATTCCATACCTAGCCCTACCGCCAACTAACAGTTTAATTAACAAAACCTCCCTTATAGTTCATGATTACACATTTTAATTGCGTGAGGCTCGATGGCATGGGGAAGCTACTGTTGAGTAATCCCCCCTCCCCCTCAAAGCATGCATTCATCGAAGCCTCTCTTTCTCTTCTGCCGTATTAAACAATGAGGCCTGAATCCCCCCCCCTCAAAAAAAAAAAAAAAACACACACCAAAACGCACAGTTTGGCAACGCTGCCAAGTTGCGAGGGGACTGGCAACAAAACAAAAGCTTGACTGTGAAAACTTTCACTTGATTTCCACCCCCACCCACAACGCAGAGGAGAGGAAAAAAAGAATGTAAACAAAAGGAAAAAAACAGGAAGAGCACCAACTTGAAGAGGATTTGTGGGTGTGAGAGAGGGCATGGGAGGGGAGGGGAGAGCTGTTCGGTTGTGTTTACATCACCAAAGAGGAATCCTTGGAATACAACTGGCCTTCTGGGCCACAGCTCTGCGAGTTCTCTCATGCTGTCAATCTGCTTCTTTAGCGGTGTAATCACGGGGACGGCGAGGGTCGTCTAAAGTGTCGTCTCTAGCTCGAGGATTACAGCGAAGCACGTGAGCCTATAGGTGTCTTACCCGTGGAAGTACGTGTCGTAAAGACGACCGCCGCTGATTAAAAGCTCTTTATTCTTTGCAGATCGATACGAGAACCCGAAACCACTCCCGCTCCTTCCTCGTTCCTCGCGGTGCCTACTAATGAAATGCATTAGTGTAACTGTACGATGTGGCTCACAGCACGGCGGGAATCCATTCGACTATCAACCTTGAAAACTACTTGTGTGTGTGCAAAAGAAAATTTTAGTTTAGTTTGCACAAACAAGCCTCCCCATTTTCTTCTTCTTTGTGCAGCACAAAAAAAAAAGTGGTTTCACATTGAGAGATTGCACAATAGCTGAGAGGAGCGTTGGCAGGTTTGTCTACATTAGAAGTTACTATAGTCAATAAACTGCAGAGGCTTGTTTTTGGCATACTGTAATTCTAAATAAATTCTGTCTGGACAAAAATGTAAACAGGCTGGTTTGTTTTGTTTCTGCTGGAGATGATCTTCCCTTTCTGGTTTCTGCAGTTTCCATTCTGTACGTGGGGCCAACGCACATATACCCATTGTTGATTTACAGATGTGTGACTAACTGATCGCCATTTAAAGTTTCAGATAAATAGTGAAAACTACGTGTATGTGACATCTTTAAGTTGCTTAATTTGTACAACCAAGCGCCCCCCCCCCCCCAAAAAAAAAACACTCATCAACTAAGTGATAATGGAATACTTGTTTTGTATGTAGTGGTATAAAAAATATCAAAACATCTTCACATTTGAGAAAGTATAATGTGTGCCGTTTAAGATTAAACGACAAAGAGAATAGAAATGGTTGGCAGTTTGTTTTTGTGGCGATGCGGTTATCATTTCATGCCTGGTATAATTATTATGACTACACCGTATATTTGCATATGTGGCTTACATCCAAAAAAACAAGTGGTGACATATTTACACATGTAGTACCAAGCAGAAAAACACCCATCAGTAAGCCCATGAGTGCAAGTCATGGGCTGTGGATGATAAACAAACAAACCCTTAGAAAAAAAGTTGCCCCCACCCCCAGTGCTACAGGCCAACAACCTGCACAACATGGGCCGGGAGATCTCAACCAAACTCCATTGCAAAAACGTCTCATTTAATTGTTTTCATGGAGAATCGGGGTCAAAGGATTCTTTAGTGGTGATGTTAGCAAATAATTGGTGAAACAAACTGGCTGGCATGATTTCGGCTGTTTTAAAAAAGGCTAAAGCCCCCCCCATACACACACACCACCCCCCCGGGCTCCACTGTTGTGAGCCGGCAGGGCGGGGACGGGCTGGTTTGTTTACGTTTAGGGGTCGAGTGGTGCTCCCATTCACAACTACGGTTGGAAGCCGCCAGCTAACTAGCTAGCTACCTAGCGTGTTTGCATGACAACGAGGTTGAATGCGTACAGAACCACTACATATACGTTTTTTTTTAGTAAGAATACCCACGTGACAGTAAAAAAAAAACTATGACACAAGCCAATATCAACAGTAGCGCCCCCGCAGCTACGAGCTAGCTTAGCATGTTTGGCTAAGTAGCTTCCTTTACAGACACGGAGGAATGCGGCTAACCACCGGGAGGGAAAGTGGGGTGACGACGGGCGGCTAAACGCCACCGTTTGCTAACACAAAAATGTCAACAAAGAAATCGGCATTGAGAACAGGATGCAGAGTTTCCTGCTAACATGCTAAAACACGTGGTCCCTCTCAACTCCCCCTCCTCCTCCCCGAGCTAGCAAACTATAAACCCAATGTTGTTGACTGTTGAACGTTAGCCCGGCTCAGGCTACTAGCTGCTAGCATCCACATGTGGGGGGTGGGGGGGTAAAAAAAAACAACTTACATCCGCGGTAGCTGCAGAGGAGGGGCGCCCCGTCGGAGGAACACTCCATCCACAAATACCCCGTTTTTGCCGAGACACCTCAGGTAGAAATCCCCGCTGCTGCTGCTGCTGCTGCTACCGGCGCCGCCGTCGTCGCTAGCGGTGAATATCTCCAGGTGCCGCCGGGAGATGAAGCTCGAGTGGCCCATGCTCACGTCCACGGAGCCCTGGGACGAGTTCCGGCCGATGGTCACCGAGCGTTTCTTCATCATGTATTCGAATTCACGGCCCTCGAGCCGGGCGACCGGCCCAGACGATCCGCTGCTCACCACGGCCATGTTCGTGGGGGTTAAAGTCTCTAAACGCCCCGAAAAATAATACAGAAGGGGGCAAGGTGGTGGTGTTGTGGTGGGGGTGGGGGGCAAATAAAACACCGGTGTGATGGTCGCCCGACTATGTTGCCTTACGTGTTAAAAAATGGATCAAAAATCTACAAGAAGGGGGGCATCAAATTCAAAACAGGATTTTTTTAGAAAGGCAACATGCGAGGCCAGGGACAGCGGCTCCGACCCACCGCCGAGAGAAAGGGGAGCGGAGAGATCCGACCAAACAGAGGCACGGGGAGGCGGATATGCGCGTGAGTGACAGGCGCGCTCAGCCAATCAGCGTCCGGGGAAGCCGATGCGGCTCCAGCGGGCTCCTGACCAATCACGCGCGAGAAGTAATCCCGAGGACAAGATTCAAGGTCGGTTGGTGGGTATAGCAATACGCGCATATGCTGCTCGGCGACCAGGAAGAAGCGGAGAGTGGATTTATTTTTCAGGAGGAGCGGAGCGAACTGGTTTTACACGTGCAGTCACTCCCTCGTGTTATCATCACTACAGCCATATAGTATCGATCACATTTCGATCGTGGATCGATATCGAAGCATCACACTGTATCGGATCAGTTTTTTCTACAGGATTCCTCCCCCCCTCCCCCCGTACAGTTTCTCCACGTCGAGGCAGTCGCAAAGCCACAATGCATGATGGGTCTTCCTCCTCCACTACGGAATCCACTCCTGCTTTTGCACCCCCCCCCCCCCCCTGTCTTTCTGCAGCATCTCGTTTGCAACGTTAATTTAAAATATCTCTACACTGTAATGAGATCACACTTCATCATGTCGTGTTGCCACACGGAGGTGCTTTCACATGGGGGGGTCTGGGATCCGGCTTGGTCCTCGCCTCTATCAGGGTGACTGACCCCGCCATCTTGGAGGCCACTTGTTTGTAAACACCGACGAGGGCCGGTAGCGGAAGTGGGGCGCGTGCGTGCCAGCGGCCGTAAAAGACTCCTATCAGGTGACAACACCTCCGACAAGGCGTCATCACGTGGTTTACATTGAATGGAGGTTCAAAAAGAAGAAATAATAAGTTAACAGTATTTGTCATTAGATGGAAACGTATTTAAAGACAAAAACAATTTGATTCACGAATATTATGTGACAAGGTTTGACACAAATGTTTAGTTTTTTATTCCATAAATCGATGAATCATATGTTTAGTTTGTAATATCTGTAAAGTAACTCTATCAAGTAACAAAATATTTACTTCTGAAATGATTGAAGTATAAAGTAGCATAAAATTGAAATAGTTAAGTTGAGTAAAAGTATTAATTAAAAATATTAATTAAAGGTGCAATGTGTAAGATCTGACCTGACATTTTTCTTTAGAATATTCAAAGAATTATTTAGTATTTTCAACACATTATTATTATTATTATTTTGCTCGCCTCCCAGAGTATTTTGGGTGAATTGTACATCGTTTTGCCCTGCTGCTGTATTTAGATTATTGCACCTTCTACCACATTCTGGTCAACGCCGTTAAGATTCCTTTTAAAAACACATTTGATGACAAGAATATGAACCTCAATGTGGGCCGATAGGGTAAAAATCTGCTTTTAAACTCATTCACTGTAAAATCAAAGCAGGATCATATTTAATTGATGTGTTAATTCTAGTGTGGGGAATATCCCTGTGGCTTCTGGACCACTGGAGGGAGACATGCACCATCACAACGCTCTGAAGATGACATCATCGACCCGCCAGCCATTTTAGGCTTTTAAGGCCGAAGCACAATAATGAACACGGTCGCCGCTTCATCACCTGTAGACAGATTTAGTGTCATCTGGTTATTAATAACAGCGTTGGAGTGCAGAGTAGATAGAGTAATGTGAATTAAACCGTTCACTCTGTCTACTTATTATTGCTTTTTTTTACTCGTTATATTATATATGTTCTTGTTGTTGTGCTCTCCTCGTTGCTGCAACAGCACTGTGGGACTAATAAAGCGTTATCTTATCTCCTCGATCCGCCTAATGGGACCTGTCGTTATCTGAGAGGACGCATTAGATTGACTGCTTCAATTAGGTTTCATAGTGCTTCTGATACACTAATAATTCATATCGAGATTATTAATGAAGTCGCGTCTGAAATATAAAAAAAAAAAATCTCTTTATCCATCTCGGACGGATAAAGAGATTTATATGTTTCTACTTGGCGGTGAGGACTTTGTCTCTGACGGGAATCAGACAAAGCTTTCTCAAACCTCAAAGATGTGGTTTCACCAGCCGATATCTGCTCAGCATTTATCTGCAGGAAGAGCTTCAGAAGATGTATCCAGGGTCAAATTCAAGCCCTTTCCAAGCATTTCCAGGTGTATTTCCATGCTTTTCCAGCCCCTTCCAGCTGTGGTAAACTCCATCTTTGTACCAATCCAATGGTCAGTATTCAGTCTACTTATTCTGTCACTTGTTCATCACATTAAATGAGATGTTCTTGTCCTCTAAACAACCAACATGATGTTTGGAGACAGCTTTTTACAGAAGGACCACAAATGAAAGGAAAACTAATTCCACTAACAGATCCACAGAAATATAATCACCAACTATTTTCATCATCTGTTCATCATCAAAAGTCATTTTTCATAAAGAAATGTCACAAAATGCTGTTTTCAGTCCCTCAGATATGGAGATCTTCTTTTCTCTGTTCTATCATAGATGTCATCACATACAACACACATTTCAAGACCTTTAGTCTACATCCAAGCACTTTTCAAACCTTGAGAACACCACACTAAAACTCAAGTGTTTTCAAGGATTTCCAGCACCTGTACAACCCTGCATATAACTGAACCAGGAAGTGGAATAAACAGATCTGTAGATAAAAAGCCTGATCAGGTTGCACCATGTTATTGTATGCCTATTTATTGTTTGTGTTGTGATTCCAAGATGTGTTTTTGTGAAACTGAAGGCTAATTTCCACATTTGAGCTGCAAAAAATGTGAAAATGTGTTTGTCAAAATATCTCATAGCACATTATATAAAACGCAGTCACAAAACAAGTAACATTTCGGGGAGAAATAGAGATTTAGGGAATAACATGTTGGGTGTAAAAGTATTTCTAATGAGTTCTAATAAAGAAAAATAACTCAAATTGAGTTTTCACAACCAATTTCAAGATCTTTATTTAACTTAAAAGTCCCAAATATGTTCTTACCAAGTGAATTGACTTATATAAGTTGTATTAAACTTATTCTTTAGGTTTTCTCATTATTGTTGGTGTATCTGTAGGGTAGGCCTCTCTCACAGGAGAGCAGTTGTGATTAAGATCATAATGACATATCAAGACAACTTGAGGGATTTGAGCACAGCGGTGAAGGTGGCGTCCTGCAGGGGGGAGGCGAGACGGGGGAGTGGGGGGTGAGACGGGCTGAGCAGCAGGGTTTCCATCTCTTTGCAGAGAGAGAGACCCATTACGCCTCTCCTCCATTTCCTCTCTCAGGGGCAGGAACCTGGATGGTCACATTAATAACGCTCCACGTCTGAGGGAGCTAATGGGGCCTTGAGTGCTGATTAAAGCTGGAAGAATCGGGCGTGGAGGGTATTAGTTTCATCCTCTCCAGCCGGCTGTTGTGGTGAGCAAACTGAAAGATCGCACAGTCGTTTTTTTTTTTTTACTAATTGGCGAAACACCCTTTTTTTTTTGCACACGTAATTAGCCACTGGAGCTTCGTTGCTCTGAAGACGCTTCCTGTCTGTCAACATGTTTGTTCACTTTGGGTGGATCTTTTTTCTGCTTTAATAACACCTACAGCGGAAAAAAAAAAAAAAAAACCCACGCCGCCTGTTTGACCAGTTTTTTGTGATTGAGGAGGAAGAAACAAACCAACAACAGCACGTCAGTTTAAAGCATGTTTAGTTCCTCATTCCAGAAAAAGCATTCACGACACATACATATTAATATATATTAACAACATAAATAAGGCGTGCGGTATCATAGTTTTTAACTTTTTAAAAGCCTTCCTCTCCCCAAAATGAAAGTGCTGAGAAATACATTTTTTAGTCCCAACAAGTCCAGGAATCCCTGCTTCAACAACACGACTTGTTTTCGTCAAACAAGGTGGAATAGTTTGTTTTTTATCTCCTGGGATTATGGAAATGTGTTCCTGCCTTGGTTTTTTTTTTTTATCATCCTTCACTGAGGCAAAACCCTCCAGGAGAGTTCAAGCCCCTTCAATCTGGCCTTCATCCTCCTCTCCACCGCGCGGGTCGCATGAGTCCACCTCTGCGCTCACAGGATGCCATGCTTGGTCAGGTTGAGCTCCTCCTCGGACACCGTGAGGTTCCCCATGTACCAGAATATCCAGAAGAAGAGGCTGAGGAAGATCAGCAGGGGTCCCGACAGCACGAAGAAGTCCCAGAAGCTGATCGGTGCGAAGATGCCGACGAAGAAGAGGATGAGGCCGGCCACGTCGAAAATCACAGCCAGCGTCAGGAAGAGGACGGTGAACCTGCCCTGCTCCATCGCCGAGGCCCGGGAGGTGAGACGGGTGGATGTGTCGTCTGATCGAGTCGCTCCAGGAAAGTGGTTTCTGGTCTTCTGGGTCACTCTGTTTCACTCGGCAGCACGCCTCCACATTTCTCTCACAGCTCAGGAGTCGCCGGGCGGACCGGAATCCAACCAACCCCAACCCTGTCAGTCGGCCTTCATTCCTCCGCAGGGCCGACTCGTTCTGCACCTTTATGATGTCATCACGGTGTGACATCATCGAGGCACATCGATGCACATCGGCAATCAGCGATGAGCCTGCTGTAATCGATGTCTTATCTCTTTTTTGTGTTCAGCTGATGAAACCAAAGTGATTCTGCAATCTTTTATCAGCTTCGCTCTTCACTTCACTTCCAGCTTGAGATTCAACCCCAGGAAATAAATGATGGTTTTAGATTCAACCCCTCCCCTTGACCTCAGGGTCAAAATGAACCGCCACTTGTGTGTAGCAGCAGAGAAAAAAAATCCCCCAAATTTGATGACTTTTCCTGGATTGACCCAAATATTAGAACAAGTGACATTTGGCATTTATTCATATTTCCATGTAAGCTGTAAAAAAAAAAGGGTCCTAATATCGTCTATGAGGGAAAATGACCGGACTGTCACATTGCTCACTAAAAAAATAATAACCTGACTTCTTGTGATGAATAAAATGTTGCACATTGCTGCTACATTCTAATACAACACAAATATTTCTTAAAACAGCGTCATAGAAACTGAATAAATGCAGTCTTTCTGCCACCTGAAGACGGAAAACTGCTTTATTTCTTATTGGGTTAAGTCTGCTCAAGCTGCAGTATTTGACATCGCCACGACGACGCTCATGAACGCCACGTCATGGAAACGTGTCCTTGTTTGAGCAGGCAGGCTGCCGGTGTTTGTCCGGCTTCGGGTCTCAGACCGGCCGAGGAGCTGCTCCTGTATTTACTGTAACGTTAGTCTGAAAGGTGCTCCGTCATGCCGACGGTCTGGAGCCTTCACTCGGGGATAAACAAAACCCACATTTGCATAAGGTGTGTTCTTTTAAGGCCACTATTCCCAAACAAGGACCCAAAGGACAGACAAAAAGCGGATACATAGATATACGGCTGAGTTCCACACGATCCCTGCTGAGGATTTACAGGTATTTTGTTTAACAAACATCAAAACCACTGAAGACAAAAACCAGTCCGACCAGTGTTCCTCTCACAGCCAATCAGAAGGGCCGGACGGGATCTGCTACATCAACAACAGAAGTTCAGGAGAAGAGCTTTATTTTTAGCCTGTTTGTTTTACTTTCATAATCTTAGTTATGTCACAGGATACAAGAGAAATGTATATATGATTGCAGATATTCTTGATGATATAGATTTGAATGAAAGACGCTTTGAGAATCACAAACAAATAAATAAAGCTGAAATAATTAAGGACAATCAGTTAAAGGAATATTTCCCCTCGTATACATCAATACACCAAAAAAACAAAAACTCCTGCAGCCGGGTGGGATTAACCTGATGACCTGAGAGCCCTTCACAATAAGAGCTGGCCTCACACATTTTACATAACGAAGGTGTTGCTTTAAGGTCAGACCGTATAAAATGATGCATATAAACTAACACATTTGGGAGTCTGGGGATCCAGTAGTCGCCCACAGACCTGGTTGGTAATCCAGTCCTGTTCAGCAGCACGGAGAAAGACTTGAAATGTTTAGACCTCGATATTTGGAAATAAAATTAACCTTGAAATGAATAAGAGAAATACTAAAATAAATGGTGATTTTTCTCTCTCTCATGTCCAGAATTTTCTTGGAAGAACCTTTAAATTTGGTTATAATCGAATGGAAAATGTGATTTTTTTTTATCATATAAGAGATGATTTCAAGATGTTACTGGTTAAGGGTTCAAAAGGTCAACTTTAAAATCAAGTCTGAATTTATTAGTTGATGGTTGTTAATGGAGACTTAATGCCTCATGCCATGATTATGGATTTGATTAATAAGAATCAATTACTTGAGTTTCGCCCAATGATAGCTGGGATCGGCTCCAGCCCCCCACCCACGACCCTGAATGAAGGATAAGCTGTAGACAATGGATGGATGGATGGATTACTTGAGTCTGTCACCATCAGCAGCTTTTTTAGGAAACTTATGGAACATAAACTGTCACAAAAATATATTAAAAATAAAAATGTATAGACCTTCTTTTTAGTGTTAAGTTAGGGTGTTGAGGGAAATGCCTGACTTCCCCTATGGCTTAGAAATGTATGATAATACACAATAAATAATAATATATACATGTATTTAGGCCCTATGTCGAAGTGGGCCGCGTTCCAAACATCTAACGTGCAAGGTAAGCTACTCATTCAGGTCTCCGGGTTCCTCTCCACTTCGGTCTCCACGTTCTTCTCGGAGTCCATGTCCTCGTAGCCCTCGTTGTGGTAGGCCGTGGACCGGCCCCACGTCACCCTGCTGGCCTTCTGCGCAGGTGAGCTCACCTGGCCGCCGCCGCCGCCCTGCTGCCCTTCCTCGTCCTCCTCCGCGGGCCTGGGAGCGCGCACCTCTCCGTTCAGCTTCAGGCTCAGCCGCTCCGACAGCTTCCTGGCCAGCTGGACGACGCTGCTCGTCGGCTTCTTCTTCCTCCAGCCGTCTCCCTCCTCCTCCTCCTCGACCCGGACGTTGCCCACGTACCACATGACCCAGAAGCCCAGGCTGATGAACACCACCAGGGAGCCCGAGTAGATCAAGAAGTCGCCGTAGAAGCGGCCGCCGAGGCGCAGGTCGCCGAAGATGCCGACGAACAGCAGGATCAAGCCGAGACAGTCGAGTGTGACGCCGCCGAAGAACAACGGCGCGCAGCCGCCGACGCACTTCAACCGAGCCATGGTGGCAACATCACAGCCGCTTTACGCGCCGGCGGAGCGGGGACAGAGCGGGAGGATGCGGGCTGTGGAGGAGCACCTGCAGAGCGACGCCCCACCTGGAACAGTGGAGATAAACAAAGGTGTTCCCTGGGCTTGTTCAGGGACTTAAACACACACACACGCGCACACACACACGCGCGCGCACTGACACCTCCCTCCTCGTTTCCTGGCCCTACACCAGTCCACCACAGCTCGTTGCCAGGATGCAAAAAAGGAACTTTTTAAAGCGTGCCATTTGACATTCAAATTGATTTTACAATCATGACTCAGCGCTTTATCTCAATGTTTGTGCAGGGAAGTGTTCCAATGTGTTAAAGGGCCGGAGGCGTGCAGGGTGTCAATAAAAAGAGTGAGTCATACTAATCGTGTTCAGAATTAGTCCTCCATATAATGTCAAGTCAAGGGGCGTGGCGTGACCATATTTGGAGTGCAGAGGAGCGACGGGTGGATCTGATAAACACAAGTTTCCTGGATCTGGACCATCTGGATTCTGGTAACAAAGTTAGCTTCATAATTCAGAGTCAAGTTTTAAAGTCACCTTAGAAGCTAATTAGCATTGGTAGCGGCCTGTCAATCAGCAGTAAGCCCCGCCCCCTGCTTTCTGGTCTGGTGGACTCTAAATGGACCATAATGTACTAAATGAACATCATGCTGGATTGAAGAAGACTTGAAACTAGAGATTGAGACCATAAACTCATGTTTACAATGTTTACTGAGATAATACATCAAAAGTGAGACGTAGACTTGCAACGTATGTTTTTTTGTGTAAAAGCCACTAATCGAGGCAGCAGTTTTTTTAATTGGTCCAGTGCCGAGGGACGACGCTGACGCTGCAGCCACTAACCGGTGATGTAATGTACGCCCATTAAAAGTTTCTGCTTTCTGCCGCTGACAGGCTCAGATTGTTCTTGTAAATCTCTGACAACGTGAAGGAAAAGAAGCCTACAGAGAAATAAAAAACCCTGCTTCTGTACTTCTCTGTTTGTTGTTGTGAAAGTTGAGTTCTCTCCCCTCAGGCCCGGACCAATTTCAAAGAACTGCTTGTTCCCATTAGTCGCACAAAAACATGGCAGAGTGCACAAATACTGAAGTTCCGTGGGCTGAAGTTTTTTTTGTGGCCACTTGGGGGCAGCAGAAACATGTCGTCGACATATTACTTTTTAAGTTGTATTCCACATAAAGCAGATACGGAGAACACTGTGTGTCCACCTGATGAAATAAATCTGACATCAACTCTCTGTTTAGCTCTTCTTTGGTCTCTTCAGCTGCTATAATAATAATACTACATTTAATAATAATATTTGTATTTATTTATTTATAAAGTGCTCTCCATCAAAGTGCTGTACAACACTTTGATGGAAAGCACTTAATAAATAATCATTTTTAAATTATTATTACTGAAGTATAATTATCTATTTAAGTTTCTTAACGTCATAATTTAACAATTTGTGATTGCGTTCCGTTAATGCCAATAAAGCATATTTGAAATTGAGATCATCTAAATAATTTAATTCATTACAAATTGATTTTAGCTGCGTCATCTTAAGTCTAATTTCCAACGGACGCTGCGGTCTGAAGGGGTTAATTCCATTTCCTGCCACATCATATTTAAATCCTATGAAAATGCTCTTTTCGGGTTCATGGTAGTCAAATGTTGATCCTTTACATGTATTTGGGGGACGAAACGCACGCAGACTAAAAGGCAACAAGACAAAACCAGCAACTGTCAATCGTGAGCTCTCACAGCCTTTAATTATTCATGAATCGGCATATTCTCAGAGAAATCCCCATCGTCCACTTCACCCCCTCATGAATATTCATGAGGACATTTTGCTTTCTAGTACGCTAAATTGTGTGTGAATAATTGTGTTTTTGTACGCCGACGTTATCGTCCTTGTGCTTTCACCTTGTTTTTTACCCCCCATCCCCCGACTCTCATGGTTATTAATGCAAAACGTCATGCACACTCGAGATAAACGTCCTGGAGAAATAAACTTAATAATTAGCTCCCATGCTGAAAGGTTTATTTCTGTCCGGCGTCTTAAAAAGTGTCTTCGCCGTCACAGGTTGAAGACCGGCTGCCTGTAGTAGCTCATGGGCTTCTTCATGTTGGCCTGTTTCCTGTTCTCCCTGGTGATGGGGATCAGGACCACGCCCACCACCAACACCATCAGCCCGATGGAGAGCAGCGCCGGCCCCAGGAAGTTGGTCACCTTAGTGCAGTGGCCGGTGAAGGAAAGGCCGCTGATGATGATGCCGCACGCCAGGAAGCTGCCCCCCGTGGACATGAGGTGGATGGAGAACCAGAACTCCTCGCACTTGCTGCGCGGGGGGTCGGCGGTCCAGAGGGAGTCGCTGCGGGACAGGCTGAACACGGTGCTGTCGGTGCGGCTCGGGGGCGTCAGCTGGTCCCTGGACTGGGACAGGGTGCACTCCCCCAGGGGGATGTTCTCCGGGCCGTCCTGCATGGCCGTCCTGGTGGACTCTGCTGGGACAGGGATGCGTAATGAGGACCACGTCTGAGGTCTAGAGTTCTCACACTGACAGGACTCAAAGGCTCATAACGTAAAACCCCAAATTATTTCTATAAAGGCGTCTAAAAAGTGCAATAATACTCATATGGATGTTAAAGGGACACAATTATTACATACAATACAGTATATATATATATATATATATATACATGTAATACTTCACTGACTAGATTCTGGCAACCATCTGTCTGAGGTTAAAACAGTGATATGCATGTGTCTGGGGCTTTTATTTTGAAAGGTAAGCAAGGAGGGAGTGGGTCAGGGTTGAAAGGAGTAGCCTAATAAAGTTTTCCGTCTGCGTTCGGACTACGGAGGCTTTTTGTGTAGTACCCTCAACGTGATTGGTCGATACCTTTGTTTGCGATGCGAAAGCTCCCGGAAAAATAATTGATCTCATTCCAAATAAAAAATGACGTCACTTTTTTTGGCAGCGTAGCTTAAAATCTATTGATGTAAGAAACACCCCCGGTGTGTAGCAGGCCTTTAGTTGTTCAAATGTTGACCTTTTCCTCCCAAAAATCTGCATATTTTTCCATCTAACCGCCACGAGCACAACAAACATTTCACATGGAAGTAAAGAAGTAAACAAACACCCACCTTTCAAATCTGGATCGAGTTTGTGGAAGAATCAACAACAAGTTTTAAATCTCTTTAACCGTCAGAAAAAACATCCGTAAAAAAAAAAATCCGAAGGAGACGCTGACAGAAAAAGGAAACCGCCCACCGTGCGACCAGAGAAACCAGTAAAAAACGCAGCGCTTACGGATTCCCACTGACACGACCATGCACCCACCCACCCTCCCCCAACGCTGCTATCTCCACCTCCTCCAGGGTGACCACCACCACCACCACCATCCCCTTACCATCATCTACCGTCGTACAGGCGCTCACTCCCTGATCCATCCAGCAGTCCTGCCTTTTCCCCTCCTGGTCCCCAGAGGATATCCATAAGACCCCCACAACAAGAAAACACTCTAGGCCGATGCCTCCATTTGGTCTGTAAAACAAAATGATTTCAAAAAGTTTAAGAAGCCAGAAAAAAAAGGGACAATGAGACGGGGGAAAAAAATATCTGCCTCAATTTGGGCCGGAGCACAAAAGAGGAGCCGGGGCAGGGCAGCGGCGAGGAAATGGCTCTCTTGTTGTAGCGGATTGATGGAGCGAGGCAATCACCCACACAGAGACTTTCCAATGCAGCCTGATATGTTGGCACGGTATTGATCCCAAAGTACCCCTGAAGCAATTATCCGCAAGTTGTAGTTTTGTCCGGCGAACATGAGATCAATGACGTCTGTGGAGCATAATTAAGCCCTCGGACAACAGGGGGGGGGAGGAGGGGGGGGGGGATTTTGGTCAAATTTAGTTTTTCTTCTAAGAACGTCACAGAGATATGTTCTCTGCAATGTGACACTCCTGCTTTTCATTGTGTTACATCTGTGTTTGTGTGCTCTTCATTGATCTTAAAATAAAAAAAACACCCGGCTCTCCACTAACACTGGAGCTCCTGCAGGAACTCCTCATATTACTGAATGCATCACCATCCTGTGGTGCAACACCAGAGTGTGTGATGGAGTCTGTCACTGCACGCGATGAGCCACACCGTCCAGCAGAGGGCAGTACCGGCATGCGTCTCGGCCGTGTGAGCAAACCATTAAAATTCTGCTTACTTTACTTGTATCATCAAGTTTTTAGTGGAATATTTCACTACGAGGCTTCTCTCAGTTTATAGTAGAGTCAAAAGATTATTTTACAGAGAGAATTTTGGATATCTCTTTGTATGACTGTATACATCAGAAAACACTATTAAACAAATCTATTTTTAAGCAAGTTTTTTGTAATAAAATGTTAATAACCTTCAGAATAATCAATGAAAGTGTAAAGTGTGTCAGAGTCTGAGAAAAAGATGTGAGATGTGAGTTATTTTCTGTATCATATGTTGCTATATTCAACTATGCAAACGTAAACATAATAAACTAAATGTGTATTCTGGATGAAGGACGACCCGTTAGGGAAGTTAAATAGCCCCGAAATCTCAACATGAAATCAGTGAATTAAAAAAATGATTGTGTTCCCCATAGCGTCTTCATTCTTTTAATTACATCACAGCCTCCAGTTCATTCAGAGGCACCTTATGGATCAAAGCTCCTTTTTTTATATAAATATATATTTTGCAGACACATTTGAGAAATTAATTAACCATTCCGTGTAATGTGCTACAGTATCTTGTGATTATGATGTGCCTAATTGTCTTTAATGGTCCATTTAAGTGGGTTGAATCCATTGGCTTGATCACAGGCGTCTGAGGGCGTTTAACTGCTGAGCAAACCTGCGGGAGGACGAGACGGAGCGGCCGACCTCCATACAAACTGTGTGTTTGATCCAGATAAGACGTGAGATGAGCGGCGACGACGTAACGGGAAAGACTTACGAACCCAATAAAGCCTTTTATTACACGCTGGAAGTCATGTTGTACCCTAAACGTGTCCGATGAGGATTTGAAGAAGGCCTGAAACGAATTTGTTGCTCAGTTGGTGGACAGAAATGTTCGTGAAAAACCAAATGTTTTCACATTCCTGCTGCTTAGTTGTGAGGATGTGATGCCTTTCTCTTTCATGGGACAACAAACTAGTGAAAGGAAGTATATTCACTGTAGAGGAGCGACGGGTGGATCTGATGAGCACAGCAACTTTACTGGATGTGGATCCATCTGGATTCTGGTGTGAAGCTGCCAACAAAGTTACCTTCAGTGTTAAAGTCATCTTAGTAGCTAACTAGCATTGGTAGCGACATGTCAATCAACAGGTAAGCCCCGCCCCCTAAAGCATCCCCTGCTTTCTGGTCTGGTGGACTCTAAATGGACCATAATGTACTAAATGAACATCATGCTGGATTGAAGAAGACTTGAAACTAGAGATTGAGACCATAAACTCATGTTTACAATGTTTACTGAGATAATACATCAAGAGAGAAGTAGGACCATTTTCTCATAGACTTCTATACAACCAGAGAGGAGTCGCCCCCTGGTGGCCAGCAGAGAGAAGTAGGACCATTTTCTCATAGACTTCTATACAACCAGAGAGGAGTCGCCCCCTGGTGGCCAGCAGAGAGAAGTAGGACCATTTTCTCATAGACTTCTATACAACCAGAGAGGAGTCGCCCCCTGGTGGCCAGCAGAGAGAAGTAGGACCATTTTCTCATAGACTTCTATACAACCAGAGAGGAGTCGCCCCCTGGTGGCCAGCAGAGAGAAGTAGGACCATTTTCTCATAGACTTCTATACAACCAGAGAGGAGTCGCCCCCTGGTGGCCAGCAGAGAGAAGTAGGACCATTTTCTCATAGACTTCTATACAACCAGAGAAGAGTCGCCCCCTGGTGGCCAGCAGAGAGAAGTAGGACCATTTTCTCATAGACTTCTACACAACCAGAGAGGAGTCGCCCCCTGGTGGCCAGCAGAGAGAAGTAGGACCATTTTCTCATAGACTTCTATACAACCAGAGAGGAGTCACCCACTAGTGGCCAGCAGAGAGAAGTAGGACCATTTTCTCATAGACTTCTATACAACCAGAGAGGAGTCGCCCCCTGGTGGCCAGCAGAGAGAAGTAGGACCATTTTCTCATAGACTTCTATACAACCAGAGAGGAGTCGCCCCCTGGTGGCCAGCAGAGAGAAGTAGGACCATTTTCTCATAGACTTCTATACAACCAGAGAGGAATCGCCCCCTGGTGGCCATCAGAGAGTAAGACAGCTTAAGGCAGGCCAGTCTTGGCTTCACTATTCAGAACAGGAGGTTGCTGTCTAATTTCAACCATGTAAAGCATGTGGAATGTGCTGTATAATTAGTTTATAATTATAATAATAATATTTATTATTTGTAACATTGTCTTGTAGGACATTATAGCTGCTCCTTTAAAAAAAATACTAATAATGTGCTAATTACTGATATTGGTATTGTTTATGTGTCTCATTGTTAATATTTCATGCTGGTTGTATAAATTAAACCCAAGTCAAATAAATTAAAGTTATGGTTTAGATAATTAGCAGTGTATTCAGTTCATCATGTGTCAGTCAAGTAGACTTCTAACACACATCAGGCCTTTAAAAATAAAAAACGCATCTTCAAAAATAAAATGTACAAAGGATGTGCAATTAAAAATGACACTATCACATGATTAAAAGCTGTCATCTAACGGGATGGATTCTTTTGACTTGTTGTCTCAAAGTTAAAAGTTGAGCGACACACAGGTATCGGGGTCTAATCCCATTTGATAACACAAACACAGGGTTGCCGGGGATTAGAGCTAATAAGGCTTGTCTTGAGTCAGCACGCTGAGGTTGGCGGGCGGGCGGGTTTAGGACTTGGATTCAAATGAACTGTGGACTTTGAGGACACCCTCCGGTTAAAGCCACCAGAACTAAGATGCTCTAACAACTCCAACACTTTGCAGGGTGTTTTTTCTCCGAGGCTGTGGATTAAACAGAAATACTTTTTTTTTTGGCCAAATGAAGCTTCGTTAACTCCTGAGCAAATATCAATGAGAGCCGCCACGACACAGCAACTCGACTACAGCCAACAAAATATATTAACGCACCGGAGCCCCTCTTCTGTATACAGGTGACCTTGGGAAGCTAATTAATCTGCTTTGCATATTTACAGCTTTTTGTTGAGTAATCCCAGCGGGGGCATGCAAACAACAGTAGCATAAAGCTTCTGTCACCCATGGAAACACAGAGATGTGATTTAACTTAGTTCTCTTTTACGCCTCAAACTTCTAAGCAATCGACTGTATTCACCGGATTTGGCTGATTGTTCAATACGAGGCATCCTCTTTCTTTTTCGGAGGACAACTAAAGGTTCATGTCCACCACACTTCACCCTCGAAGACGGAGAAAAGGCAACGCTAATCGAAGCTACGCCAGAGGAGAAAGTAAAGAT
The DNA here is from genome assembly GCA_029853015.1 of Chelidonichthys spinosus. Classification (NCBI taxonomy): domain Eukaryota; kingdom Metazoa; phylum Chordata; class Actinopteri; order Perciformes; family Triglidae; genus Chelidonichthys; species Chelidonichthys spinosus. Next base: position 20,985,296 of record CM056839.1, read on the forward strand.
GTGGATGCAAACTTCTTAAACTTTGGCATGTCGGCCCTGAGTCCTACAAAATTGTTAAATTGTACTTTTACGTTTCAAGGAAACTCTCCTGGACCGAACGGTTCTTTTAAAACAGTTTAAAACATCATGGTTTGGCTTAAATTACGATAAAATTGAAAGAAACCTACTTGGTGAATGTTTAGGCAAGAAAAGTGCTTGATGAAAAGGCACGTTTCTTCTGCATGGGAAAGTTACAGACATTTAAAAATAAAGGTATCAAGGATCTCGTCTTCATCTCCAAAAGAAAGCGCATTAGCACAGCCAGCATGATTTCTTTAGAAAGACTCACCTGTGGCCTCAAACGTTTCCCTCCCTATCTGACCCTGGATCAGGTGTTTTGGTTTTTACAATGAACAGAAACAGCGAGACACGAATCCTTGATATTTCAATGAATATAAGTATAGATTCGAGAAATAACAGGCATTTACCTCTTTACAAGGTAAACGTGGGTTAGGTGACCCGCCTGACTGTCGCTGTCAGTCTGCATGAACACGACGCTTCAGGTGGGAAATCAGCCAGAATGAACAGGCCTGTCTCACTGGCCGGAAGGAAAAAAAGCTCCAGGGGCGATTTTCACACTCCAAATGAATAATTTGATGATGTGTTCTCATAATGAGTCATGTATTTGGTCCGTTTTGGATGAGAGAAAGGCACCAAAGGAGGAAAAACTAATATTCAAGGTGACGTTTAAGACGCCAAGTTGGGAAGAAAACATCTTTTGTTGTATTTTTTTTGGATGTTGGATTTATTCTCTTCTTCTTCATCTACCAGATCACTGGATGCTAAGTATAACATCCTCTACGTTTTCCATCCAGGCTTTCATAATTCAGTCCATGCAACTTTCATCAAAGAGCATCGGAGGTGTTTTATGTACGGAAATCCAGCAATAAGTTTTAAAAGCTCAGCTATATACGCACTTATAGTCCGAGCTCGAAACATTACAATGAGACAGTAGAGGTTGGTGTACTTGTAAAGGGGACTCTCTGGTCCTCCTAGAGCCTGAACGAAGACTAAGAGAGCACAAGGGTGCTGGAAATTGTGTTCATGCTCTGCACGAAAGCTTAAAACCTGCAACCTACAAGATGTAGGAATCTTATCTAAGAATAAAATGCATTGAAAGAAGTAATATACAACATGCATATATATAACATAACATATTTATTAACTATTAGCCATGTGAATAATAATAATACATTTGATTTTTATAACGCTTTTCCAAATTCAAAGACCATATAGTGGAGCAATGTCTACCTGAGCAGAGAATTAAGACACTGTCCCTCTGTGTGCGTTGTTATAGGAGCTTCTCCTTCCTTCATCGATGTTTGACGTGAATGTTTGTGCATTTGTATCCCGACCGATGGCATTATTGCTGTTTGCACCGTTAGCACTGTTAGCAACGTTAGCCATGAGCTAGCTTCGAATACCGAATTTCAAGATGTCATCGAAGATCACGTCATCTTTTTAAGGTTGTGGAAGCTCGTTCTTCTGTCGGCGAAGATTGGATAGGATAATATCGTCGAGTCTCTCGGCACCGCAGATGATTTCAAAACACAAAGAAAGAGAAAAAGAAACTCAGAAGTCTCAGAAGCTCCGATGTGATCGACCCCAACTGTTGCAAAAAAACAAACAAACAACAAGAAATAAAAACGTACATTTCTGCATGATCCAATCAGGAGCAATTAAGAGTCGAGAGCCTTTTTTCTCGATGACTCGGCTTCATGAGAGACTCCGACGCCTCATTGCAGATATGGCTTCCTGAACCATGGGAGATAAGAGCAATCTATCCAGGGTCAAAGGGATCAACGGGCAGCGTGCCTCTGTGTGTATACGACTGAGATCCTCACAATCAGACCGTAATGCAGAGTTGCCATGGAGACATTTTTCTGTTAAAAGCACAGAGATCACAGGTCAAGGCTGTAGACACGTCTTACCTTTTGATGGAGAAACCCGTCGTCGCTGGAGTTCCTTTTGAAATGCTAATCCCCCCCCCCCTCCCTCCCAGCGAGAGCAGCGGGGGAATCGATCGCTCATATTGATCCACACGCCCATCAGCAGAAAGAAGAAGACCCCGCAGTCACACGGATGTAAGTATTGGCGGATCCTGGCGGACCTCCGTGTGCAGAGAAGACTCTCCGGGAGTTACGTCCGATGACGTTTGATGGGCGAGCTTGTGCAGATCTTCAGACCTCTAATCAAGATGAATGGGGAACCTTTAGTTTGCATGCTACACAAATCAATACTGGGGTCCCACAGAGCTACCTGCAGGGGCCCATGCAGATTACTCCGAGGAAACGGTTCAGGACTCAGCAATTAGCAAGTTTCCCTCCACCCGGATCCTGCAGCTTCAGCTTAAAGCACTTGAGTCCTTCAATTCACTTCTCTTAGATGTCTTCACACGTTGGATTTAAGTTTATTTACGAAGTTATTCTTCTTACAGCTTGTTTGCACACGACTCCACACAATAGATATGCTAACGATGACTAATCAATCATTCAGGTAATAGTCAGGATTGATCATTCACACCTGTTTAGAGCTCAGGACAGGAAATTGAGAGAGACATGAGCTGTGTTCGAAATCATTCACTCATTCACTCACTCCCTATCCCCTACATCGTGTATATGATATGGTGCACTACATCATGTACACGATGTAGGGTACGACGGGAGGAGAATTCGGACACTACACGGGTCATTTTCTGAACGTGGTTACGTCAGCAGATGCGCCAGATACTCATGTGACGTGAGTGGGCGCGCCGAGCATCATGTAAACATACCTGACGGTATAAAGATGTGATTCTTCATGGTGGTTGTGTTTCTTGGTCAATAAAACTGTTGAAATATCAATGGTGTGTGAGTTTGGTTTTGTCAGCTACTGTTTTGTGTCCTCGTCATGAGCTGTAAATGCTCAGGGTTGCGCACAAGCTGTAAGATACGTAGCGCGTGCGAACTAACGCTAGTGGTCAGTAGCTATTTAGCTCGTAGCTAAGTAGCTAGTTGTCAGTAGCTATTTAGCTCAGTGCACTACATCCGTGATAGGGGGCGATTTCGAACACAGCTACGGAGCCGCACGAGTCTACATGGTTGCATCTTTGTGGACATTTTGTTTCTCATTTTGATTTTCTTCTTCGTTGGTACGTTTCTCCTAGGGTTCGATATGTGACAGAATAACATCACCGTATATCACATTGTTGGTGAAAGACAACGTTCCCGTTTATCACCGAGGGCTCGTCTCACGTATCGGGGACCTCGTTACCGCGGCGACCGGCCCTCACAAACGTTTAGCGTTGACGAGCCGCTCCGGCCTCTAGTGCCTTTATTAGGGGCCACTCCATTAGTCTCTCCCTCGGAGTTCGATGGAGTTAGACCTCCCGTTCCACTCGGCCCATTTATGTGTCAGTCTGAGGAGAACGTGCATTGATTTTATATGCTTGTGCTGATTGTGTTTTTATATATTTTTTTTTTCGCTTGCTATGCAGGGGAACGTTTGGACGAAAGCAAAGAGAAATTCGGCTGTGAGACACAATATTTATCAAACATATCATGGATGCATTATATAAATAAACTATATACTGTTTAGTTAGAGAGTCAGCGGGGTCAACTGCAGTCAGGAAGAAGGTGATTTGTGGCGACCTCAGATTCCTGCCACAGGAAGTCGCCTCAGACAGTTTGTGTCGGGGGGTGAGACAGGTCGGCCACAATCTCTCCTGTCCATCTCGGGGTCCTGGAGGGACTGCAGATTACAGCCACCTTCACTGAGGAGGATTATGTGGATTTTCTTTTAGCCTGTGTGTACAGGCATTATGTTTCAGTTTCATTAGCATTCATGCTGCGTTCATGTGGTGTCTGAATAATTTGAAAAATCAATTCCAGACTGGGAGAATTTACCTAAAACAGCCAAGATGTTGTTTAAACTATCACATCTTCCTCGAACGTTGTTTCACATTCATGACTTAAAGGTCACACCGAAGGCCAGATTCCCGACCATCCGAGGAGCACATGAACGCACCATTGTCTTCGAAATTGTTAAAGAGTCGGTGTGTTGGTTTTTTAATCCTCAAAGCAAACATTAACGTCTCCCACATTCAAGAAGCGTTTTCTAATTTATTTTAAAACAGGTAATGATGGTTTTATAGTGTGATGTCATCCTGACTGACAGAAAACCTAAAACCAATAGATGCAACTTTGTCAGAAAAAGTCCAACTAGTTTGTTCAGTTAATAATAAAAATAAAGAATAACATTTGTACCCTGGCGTTTAAACATCCGAACAAGAAATGTGACATCACTGTCGAGCGCTTTTTGTTTTGTTTTTTATCAATGAGCCGCTCCGTCTCACGTCGGGATGATGCAACTTATCGATGAAATTCCTCTCCGATGATGGAAGTCTCACTTCTTTAAAGATTTCATTCAGAGCTTCTCCGCCAAACAAGCGGACACTAACTCCCTCAGATGATGTCGAAACAATTGATCGGACCCTTCCCATTCATTCTCATCTCTCTTTGGAGACGGACATTGATTTCTTTTTTACTCGCTTCATTTCAAAAGAGGAGCAGGAAATATAATTACAGCAGCTCCTCCATGAAGAAAAAATGTCCATCACGCAAAGTTGCTCAAACTCACGCTTTTGTTTTTGTAACACAAGCTTTTATCTTCTTACACCCGTAGTTCATTATGAAGTGATGTTTGCTGAAAGACTCACTTTGTGAATTATTCATGAGTGTACTCGATTTCTCCCCAATCTGTGTTTTGTTTGCTCAAAACTGTCGCGCCACGTTTTTAATTATTCCTCCGCCTCTTGGAGAGGAAACACAAAGAGGTCTGACCTTAACGCGGCCGTTCTGCCATTTCAGTTCAAACCGATTTAATGAGCTTCTTTACTTCTTCCTCTCGACTATTAAGGTCAACGTTATGTCGTCGCTGCCCTCTCGTAAAACTCAAATCAATACGTTGTGATTGTGAACGAGTCTCCCGAAGCCAGAAAAACCAAACTCAAACCCACGCTAGCATCGGGAGGTTGTGGTCGAGGGCCCGGAGCCGAATCATTCACAGCGAATTCTGAAAAAAGATAGTGGAGGTGAGCGGGGGTGGAGCCTCCGGGGTTACTTTTTCTGCTGATGTAAGAACTCAGCTGACAACGCAATTAAAGAATGAAGCAGTAGAAGAAAAACCTTAAGGTCACAAAGTCTTACATTCCTTTTCCGTAAGTAGATTTATTTGGTATATATATATATATATATATATATATATATATATATATATATAGTATCATCAGCCATGAAGATCTCCTATCATTAGAACTAAAGGGGCTAACCCGAACCAAGGCCAGATGACTGTATTATTATTGTTATTATTATATCAATTATATCAATAATAAGATATCTATTTGTTTGGGTGTGCGTGCGTGACTGTGGGCTCCGTGTCTGTCCACGGCTGATCTCCCCAAAAACTCCAAATAAAATGTACTTTTTATTTGACCAATGTATTTTAATAACATAATTGTCTGAGGTTGACGCCCGTCTGCAACTAAACAATTGCATTGAACAAAAAACAATGTTATTCCACTTCTCCTCCTCCCTCCGCAGCCCTGAAAGTAGGCTGCGACCGATGGCAGCGCTCAAACACGCGGTGCAGCTTTTTTCCTTTAGGCTTAAGGAAATAAATCAGAGCTCTGTAGGTTTCTCTGCCGTAGAAATCAAGGTCACGCAGTGTCTTTTAAGAATCTAGGACAGTTCTCCTCATGAGACAAGCTGTTCATCTACCTCATATCAGGGTGGCGGAGCGGCCGGCTCTGTGGAAGGAAGCGTTACACAATGGCAGGACCAAAAAAGAGCACGTGTTTTATTGTACAAGTGTATAGACTACCTTATGAATGTGTCTGCAGAAACCGGACCTGGTGATCCAACGCTGGTGATGGATGAACTCAGGATGTATACGAGCCGAACCTGCAGGAGGCCTCCCAGAGCTGTTTACTGCTGAGAACTTTATGGAGCGTGGTGCGAGTATTTTCCTTTCTTTCCTTTTTTGTGTGTGCTTACTTTGTGCCCCTCCAGTAAATCCCTCAGAGAGTCTTCAGCCTAGTTGCCCAGATTATATTTCCCTGCCTGTAAAGTGGCCGGTTTGAGTTGGCGAGCAACTTTTTTAGCCAAGTAGAAAAGTGAGTTTGCAAAAAAAAAATACATCCAACAAAGATATTTTTAAAGCTGCTCGCTTACAAAGTTGTGTGTATATCCAACACTTGCAGAGCAGGAAACAGTAGCGTGGAAACACACAACCCCCGACACTCTCGTGCAGACAAACACACACACATCGACGTCTCTGCAAACAAGCCCCCCCCCCCCCCCCCCCCCCCTGTCAGATAGCTCTCGGCGGGGTTCGGTCTGATCAGCAGCGCCTTGTTGTGAACATCCTCGTTTCATCATGTTCAAACAGCAGGAAGCCTCGACACGTCGCCGCGGCGCCCTCCGCACGCAGAGGAAACAGGAGCTCCCACATCGAGCTGCCACCAGAAACCACACCTGCACACTCCTTTCCACTGTTATCCTGGGTATGACAATATCCGAAATTTGAAATGGGTCTCACTCCTGATTAAGTGTCGTGTGCTGGCGATCTTTGGACATATTGTTCGTTGGACACAAACTGACGAGTCAACAGTTTCCAAAGATGGATGCTCCCCAAAAAAAGCCCACATTTCTGGTCAGAAGGAGAAACCAAGCTTTTTTTGGGCTTCCAAATGAATCTTAGTTGCTTTGTGTTTCATGTTCATGACACCACGATGCATTCAAGTCCAGTATTTACTCTCCCCTTTTGGCTCCGTTTTGGTCTCCTCCAGGTAAAATTGCTGACTGTGTCGCAATGTTTTTGTTGAGTTTTGGCAAAGGAATCCATCACAGAAGCTATAAGCTTAATTCCCTCATCGGAGACGTTTGAGTGAAACTCAACAAGTCGACAGTGTTGTGGTGGTTTAAGTCGAACCAACAACATAGAGCTCGGGTCTTCCCGGCAAATAAACTCGGAGCAGTTTGGTACAAACCTCTGAGCCCTTTCATTTTGTCACAAGGCGTGAAAGGTGTTCTCGCAGATATTCTGCTGGCATTTGATCAAATGGACGTATGAGTTATATATGAGTCAGTCTCAGCCTCTGGAGAGGGTCTGATCTCTGGTGTGCTGCACATTGATCCGCTCCGTGGACCATGGACCCGTCTGAAGTCTGGAATCTCTGCTCGGCTTCATGGCTTCAAGTCCAGACCTCAAAGTGGCATTGCCCAAATAATGGACCCCCCCCCCCCCCAACCAAACCTCAAGGTGAAGAAGAGGGAGGAAGGAGGTAAGAATTACAGAGCGGAGCAGGAAACCGCCGTGTGGAGAATTTAGCAAAGTGCTGCCTTTGTTATCTCGGCAGCAGATGGAGACTGAATTGTGTGCGTGTCCTGTGATTAATGAAGGTGCTTGTCAATAAGACGGAGCAGGCGGGATATTAATTCATCAGTCTGGCAGGAGGCTGCGACTGTAATTGAAGGATGTTTTCTCTGGATGTGGAGCACGGAGAAATATGACTATTTCTCTTCTTATAGCTGGAGTTGTCTTCAATGTCATAATGTAACATAGCAAAGTACATTCTCTCGCTTTTACTGACATTTTTTTGGCTGAGTGAAATATTTCTACAACTATCGGATGGATCGCCAGAAGATTTGGTATAAACATACACGTTTTTGGTGGAAATTCAAACTAATATCATAACAATAACGAGTATGCTGACATTCCTTTTTTAAACAAGATAAGACCACATTTGTTTTATACTTCATTTTTCAACAGCAAATACCTGTTTTCTAGGAATTGACCCTTCACTAAGCCCCGCCCCCTGCTGTTACCACGGAGCCCACACTGCCACTAAATCTAATTTTTGGACGAAGCAGAAAGACAGCTGTTCAGTGATACACTCAGTGAAAGCAAAAGGCAGCATGTGTTTACACTAAGTGTAACTTCAGTAGCTAGCGTAGCATAGACGTGCTAACTCTAGTTAATGATATGCTAACGTTCTCGCCTAATGTTCCACAGGTTTTTATACAGAAAATCTCTCAGAAATCTCCTTCCAGCATCACTATTACACAACGTTTTACCAGAAATAAGCTCCAAACCCACTTAACCAGCCTGGACATGAAGGAAATCGGAAACCGTTGCTGGACGATGCTACGCTATGAGCTTTGAGTGTTCCCCCGTGAGGTTATTTGCGTGATATTTGACGAGGGATTTAATAATGAACCTCATAAGTGTTGTGATCACATTTATGATGGTAATCATCGTCGTCATCATCATCATCATTTCCCGGTCCGGAGTCCTCGGACCAGTAACTTCAGCGACTGAGGCCGAGAGCTCATTCTGGGTCTATACTGGTGCTTGGCCGAGCCTCATTAACAAATGGCTTGAATCATGTTCACCTCCAGGCAGCTGCTTCATAATCATTAACATCTTTATTTGCAAAAAAGGATCTGGGCCATAAAAACATGGGAGAAAAGCTCTCCGTTAATGTCAGCCCATGGCCACGGCAATTAGCCGCTTCCAAAGCCGAGAATAACAATACGTCCTAAAACCTCCAGCACCTGAGTGGCAATCAATCCCCCCTCGGGAGGTGATGAGTTTTAACTCCTGGGAGGAAGCTCATCAAGACATACAACAATAAAAAGTAAAAAGCATATTATAATTTATTTTTTACCGCCTGATATTGGCTTGATTCGTCAATGTCAAAGGGATCACTATTGCTATAGAGCAAACGTTTGATTCAGTCTGAAGAAGACATTTCCGTCACCAGTGATAAAGAAATCTATTACTTGGAGCAAAAAAAGCAAAAGAAAAATGTAGATGAAGGGTTTGAAGGTCACCGTCTTTCATTTTCCCCTGGAACAGCTCATAAAACTCATAAAAACTCGAGGAGCTAATAAAACAGACTTTCAGATTGTCTGCAGAATAGACACAGCCATGGATTTTCTTTTTTCTTTTAGGCTGTCGTTTTTTCCAGAAATCTTTCCTTCCCTCCGCATTCGACAACTATCCATTCCAGTGCAGAGACACTCGGGGCCATCGGAGAGACAGCTCCCATATTGACTGCTCTCATTTAAGCAGCATGTCGGAGGGATCGATACCGGCCGGCTACGAGCTCTACCAGTGTGTGTGTGTGTGTGTGTGAGTGTGTGTGTGTGTGGTGCAGTGGGAGCTGCCTCGGCCTATTAGCTGCATTCATCATCAGACTCCCATGGTGGCGTGCGCGGTCACCGGTGAACGCTGTGGTGTTTACACACTCAGGCCTCCTTAAGCATCCTGGCTCTATTAACTCGCTGCATTTCCATGAAGCCCCCACATCCATCGCTGCTCCCGGAGGTGCAGCAGCAGCAGCAGCAGCAGCCGAGCCGACCATAACTAACACGAATTGTTCCAATTTCCGCCTGAGGTTTTTCAGGACGGCGTTCGGTATAATTGCAGTCAGATAATGGGTTTCCCGTTTCTGCCCAGGTGGTCGGTCAGCACGTCGAAAAGGGAACCTATAAGATATTTATTATTTCAGTATTCTCTTTTTTATGTTACTGCATTCATCTTAAAAAACTGGAGGTACAGATTTGAGATTTTACATACGAAACATGAGATACATAAACTTATTAAACCAGTGTTTAGGAAATCAGGGAATATGGAATAAAAGTGAGAATACTGCAAAAAAAAAGTCAAATGGATTTGACTAAATCTGAGGAGATGGAATGTAAGTTTATAAATATAAAGTTAAAAATGAAAGCCTGATATTAAATATATTACAAAATAATATTACATATAACATAACTATTATTTAATTATGTTAATTAGGGATTGAAAGCCTGAGAACATCGATCATGTTAATGTGAGTGTATTTTAATGAGGTTGTCGGCTATGAAGAAGCCAATAATGACTATTCAGGGCACACAAATATAATATTATATTGCATGATGTGGTATTAAGTGTTTGGTGGCCACACGGCAGATAAACAAGCAGTAAACCTTACGTTAAAATACCATCAAGTTGCACAGTTTGTTAACTTGTTAGCAAACGATTAGCTATTTCCACCACCAGACATTAGCGCTCCATTATTGGCTCCGTTTTTGGTCTCCACCGACTCCGGAGGGAAATATCCGTTTATTAGCGACTTGCTCCGTTGGCTTATTGCATCTTAGCCGCGTCTCACGAGCATAACCGCAACCCACAAGTGTTAACTTATGGTCTGTTTACTCCGACAACATGCACACAAATGTGAGATCGCTGCTCAATTAAACACTTCTGCTTCATTGATATTTTAGGGTTTGATTATTATTTTATCAGTTCAATTATTAAATCAAATTATATATTTTTCTTTTTATTGTTTTCTCCCTTTTTTTCTGTTTATTTATTGATTCTTTGTTGTGTAAACTTTAAAGACGACCTCTTATCATCCTTTTCTGGTGCAAACTTGTATTTCAGGTCGCTGCCAGAACATTTTCATTCTTTTGCACTACACTCCAACAAGAGTTTTGCTCCTTGAAAAGCTTAAATTGCGATGAACATCGGAGCCTTGTGTCGCAAAGATCTGCAGCCGCCAAACTCCCTTTAGAAAACCTCTTGTTTTACTGCAGCAGGGCCTGACAATTCAGCCAAACTCAGTCCTGGTTCTGGTTCCGCCTTGTTCCTCCCTTCCCTCCAGCAGGGCCCAGCAACCCAGTCTGGACCTCCGGCAGCCCAGTGTTGGCTCCCCAGGAAGTCTGCCGAGGTCGAAGTACGAGTCGTCCGGGACCATGTGAATGATCCTAACCACCACCTGGTCTCACCTGGATCAGCTGAGACTGAGCAGTGAAGCGAAAGCTCTGCTCCTGGCTGGGGACCCGGATCAGGGTCCCACCGGAGTCTTAGCTGACTGGTTACTACTACCATAAAGAAATAGCCAATCTTGTAGCTGATGGTTTGCTGATACAGAAGCATCGGTAAAACACTTAATAACCATCTGAAAGTCCCTTGTAGTACCTGTAGTGTGACCATATTGCTTCATGTAGCTCCGACCCCGTTGGACCAGACGCCTGTTTGTGTTTGTGTTCCACTACAAGCGGCTCCGTTCCACTCGGCTTCCTTTGTTTAAAGCACATCAATCACTCGGAGTGGAACTTGTCCCTCACCGCGCCGCCGCCGCGGCTTCTGATCACATCAGCCGTGATGTTTAAGGTCAACTGCAGCCTTAAAAAATCCTCTTCCCCCTCTGCCAGTCAACACAGCCAGCAAAAACATATTCAAGAATCAAATAAAAAGTGGAATAAAAAGGCGTAAAGTTCAGACTTCATCCCAGAGCTCTGCGTGTGTTTTTTCCTCCGTAGAGAGTCGTGAAAGGTCATCAACACTTCAGTGAAACACAACGACTCGACGGGGAGATTCATGGCTGAATGGGGATGTTTCCCATTGTTGCCGATGGCATTTGGTTTGAATAGCCGCGGTAGGTGTTTTCCCTGCAGGCGAACCCTCCCGACATTTGAATCATGTATGTTACATACGTCACCTCTCTGGTAAATAGTTGCTTCTGATGATCGGGATCATGGAGTTGTAAACGCTCAACTAAATTGTTTAAATGGCCAAACATTTGACCGACGCTCCTCCATTCTGGGGCCGCAGTCGATCAAATAACGCTCCTTTTTTTCCATCTAAATGCAAATGGTGGGCGTCGAAGGAAGTGGAAAAACACTTCTACAGCTATCAGCCCATTTGTGTGCGTGTGTGTGTGTGTGTGTGCGTGTGTGTGTGTGTGTCGTAACCACGGTGCTTTTGTTATTGTGAGAAACGCATCTCCCTGTCGTTCCTCTATGAATTTCAAGGAGGCGTTCAGGGCGACGCGTGTCATGTCGATAAAAGGCGTCTCGGTACTTTTTTGTTGATTCTGTCAACAAACACAATGTACGGGAGAAAGAAAGGAACTTCGGGAGATGTTTTTAATGTTGTTTCTTTTGTGCAGTTTTTGTGCAATGTTTAAACATTGCCTTTGAGGTAGGGCCCGACCGATTATCGGCCGCACCGATATATCGGGCCGATATTTTTTTATTTTATTTATTATATAAATATTTATTATTATTATTATATATATATTTATTTTAGGGATATCGGTATCGGCCATACTTTCCATAAATTCCCACCGATAAGTTCATATAATTTTCACAACCAATTTTGCAACCGTTTCGTTCTGAACGCGCCTTCCGCTCTTGCCACTTGGAATTCATGAGCCTTGCCAAGTTGCCTCGCCCGTCACAGCATCTGATTGGTTTGGCACACGGAATACAACCAATCAACACGCAAGGCTGCAAGCGGGGCGGGGTGCCTTCACGCTCCCTGTGACTCGTGAGCGGTTTCTAGACGGCCACGTGGGGCTAAGGACGGTGCTGCGTGCGGATACAACTTAAAGCAGAGAAAACACATTTCCTTCGAGGTAAGCATATACGAAGCAATATCCCCTGCAATATGTCACAAACACACCAAAGTTGCAGACAGGGCTGTAAACTAACGGTCGCCACTCGCCAAATGCGACTAAAATATTCCCCTGACGACTTAATTGTGGAGGGATACATGCCATGGGGCGGGTAAATGTTTGTCCCGATGGTCGTGCTCTTGCAATAAATTATGCATGATATAACAAAACATTGTAGTGGCTGTAAACTGATAAATTATGACGGTAGCAAACGTCAAGCTAAACCGGTGATTTGTTGTGTGTCACACTGAAGTAGCGCCCCCGACGTCACCGCTGTAGAAAATAGTTCCCCCGAAGCAACGTAGCGTGCGCGTCTTTAAAAGTTTGGTGCAGTGAGCTCGGTTCACACTGGCCGCGGAAGCGCTGCGAATAGCCGCGGCCGTCCCGTGTCGTGAAGCGATCGTTTCGGCGTCTGCTCTATTATAGACGAGCGAACACGTCTATTCTGGCAGTTAATCACACAAAGAAACACGAGACAATCCGGTCAATTTTCAAAATAAAATACCGCGATTGACAAATGCGATCATATTTGTTGTGCACTGGGAAAGTGGAAGACTGACAGGGAATGGCTTCAGTACGACGACTCGACGGGTGTCATGTTTTGCTCCGTCTGCCGGACAAACGCCAAGAAAAACAGCGCGGATATTTAGTTCTGATGAGTAATTAATGAGTGTTTACTTTGTCACAGTTTCACACTGTTAAAGTTTTCAATTTGCAATGTTTGAGATGAAATTCAATTAATAATATTAAAATGTATTTCTAAATAATACTTTGGCCTCTTTTCTAAGCATGTACTGCTCTATAATACTGTTATCTCAATGAAAAGTACTGAAACCGATGTATATGCAACAAAAAGAGGCAATTTATATTTAAAACGTTTACTATTAAAAACACTTAATGGAAGTTTGAGTCAGTGTGTGCCATTTTTAATTTATTCGAGAATTTTTTTCTTTTATTTATCGGTTGCACATATCGGTTATCGGCCTCCGATTTTCATAAATATCGGTATCGGTATCGGCCCTGAAAAAACCATATCGGTCGGGCCCTACTTTGAGGTTTCCTTTCAAGGTGATGGACGTGCTACAGCCTCAACGTCAAAAGAAGGACTTCAAGTTACAGAAAATGTGTTGCCTTTAAAAAGGCCAGTGTAAAGATTCACCACACGGATGACACATCGTCGAGAACGCATCCACGGCGCCCGTTAAGGAAACTAAACAGCTGCGTCTTCATTGATTGAATGTCAAAGACACGGTCGCTCTAAAAGAAAATAAAGTCCTTTCTACTCCGTGGAGACTCGGAGAGAGAAACTTTGTCCGCAAGGTCACGAGTATCGACTGGCGTTTTCTCGGACTTTATCATCACGGACGGGAACAACAACAAACCAAATGGAGATAGAAGTTTGTGACCGCATCTCGTAACCTGCCAGAAGATAAAAGGATTAGCGATCAAACCGACTACAAAGACCCGCCTTTAAGTAAAACGCTTGTTCAATCACGTCTCGGGGGGATTGCTTTTAACGCCGTTGGCCTTTAGATAGCGTGAGAATGGGAGAGCGTCACTTTCCATTACATGTCTTAACTTTCCATTACACTGAACTGGACTTTTCCATCTGGTGCTCTCTATTTGTTCTCCGTTACCGGGGCGATGCTTTTAACCGGAGGTGACTGGTGTTAGGCCTCTTAAAGCAAATTCGTCAATCGGTGCTCTCTTCGACGAAATGCGTAAAAAGAGACCTGTGATTGACGAGGCAACAGGAACTCCATTTTTGGATTAACCCCCACAAGCCAACGGGAATCAAACATAAAGTCACCTTCGAGGTTTATTAAGAGAACTTCAGGCTTCGGTTGCAGAAAGTCTGAAAACAACTTTCTTAAAATCATGACGGTTTCTGTTTCTAATTGAGTTTCCCTAATTTGGTGGATTAGTGAAGCAATGATGACTTTGGGCTCTTCTTTAGATGATTTAAAAAAAGGCACAAAAAGTTCAGTCGGTAGGAGAAATATTGTGTTTAAGTGTCAGTTCTGACTCATCAACACACATAGTGATGACCTGCTCGTCCTCTCTGGAAGACCATTCACCAGAACTCAGTGTCCAAAATGAATCGGCTACTTATTTAAAACGTACAATTCAAGCCTTCATATTGTCCCATCTTGACCTTTTCCACTTAGGAATGCCAAACTGCCAGTCGGACCATCTTTAAAAGTGTGTAACATTTGTCGAATTTGGACATTTCCTCTCTACTGAAAGTCCTGTGATTGACCTCCGACCTATATGGCCTTCTTTATGTTAAGTTGCTCCGAGCGTCTGAATAATGACTTGGATGATTTACATTGGAGTCGGATGAGAAGTGCTAAAGTAGGATACACAACAGTGAAGCGAATCCGGTCTTACCTGGTGTAATTAGGTCTGTTGTCGGCTTGTTTTATCAGGAAAATAACGAGGACCTCTTAATGTCACTATAATGTTACTATTATTTATCCTGGTGACAGTTATTTTCGACCCCCTGAACCTCCTTAATTGGAAATTTAAACATAAGCTCAAACCCAAACCCCCCAAAATCTCAATAATCTGATGACAAATTCTTGTTGTATAGCTTTAAATAAAAATAAATGTGTCTTATTTGTGATGCCACACACTCCGTCAGTATAAACGTGATTAATATTGACGTACAGCACACGTGATGTGCTTTAATAGTTTGGAAACAAACAGAATATTCACAAGAAGTCGTATTTTGTTGTTTTGAATCCTTTAAGTTCGTCTCCAGTTATTTGTGCATTTACACAGACACCTGTTTCATTCATACCACATTAAGCTGTATTATAAAAAAGAAAAGAAAAGAAAAACAGCCCTAAATAAAAAAAAAGGACAAGAAAGCCTTTATGGCAGCGAATGAACCTCACAACATTTTTAAAAAGTGGCTATAGAGTTATGCTGCATGAATAGGAAATATTGCACAAAGATTAAAAGGCTCTTGGGATGACATCATTATTAATTAAGTGAAAAAGAAGTTTGTGAAGATTAGTTGAGGTGGAAGGGTACAGATATCTGTCTGAAGGACTCTACTGAACAATTAACAACCCTTCACTCATACTTCATTACCAGCGCTCCAAGGAACAAAAAAACCTACTTTATATGTACAAAGACACAAATGTAATAAAGGAAATCTCTAATTGACATCATTAAATACAGACCTGGCATTAAAAAAAGGAAAAGTAGCACATTCTTTTTAAAATGAATATGTTGAACTCATTTGGCCAAACTTTCCCCACAAGGTCACCAATCCTTTTAAAAACCACCAGACAGACAACTTAAGAAAAATGTGCAACAGGAAACAAGCTTTGCTTTCCCGCCATTGAACACAAAACGACAGGTCCAATCACAGCTAAAGATTCATATTCAAGTCTTTATATACAGCAACGTACAACTCAAATATCTGATCGTAGAAACCTTTTTCTGGTACAATTTAATTTTTATCTCTAAGAGAAACCAGCAAATTCATTTAAAATGGTTCTTGCCGTTTTTGGGGGACGGACAGTGCAAGTCTACAAAAGACCTTTGACCTTTAAACTTAAGATTATTGTCAAAGTCTTGGGACTCTTAAGTAGAGGTCTTCATGGGTCCACACTCTGGGAAATAGGCCTGTAGAAAACCCACCCAATTCATTGTTTCACGCTTTGTTCTTCGTGGTAACAAACTGGGGATTTAAATATAAGAGTATGCTGGGTTTTAAATGATCCAACAAAAAAACACAACATTGCAAACCTTCTTCCAAGAATGTAGCTAGCAGTACTAGCGCCAAAATGAGCTAAATCTAGCAAGAAAGTCGGTACACTGACAGCCAGACCTCCTTCCAAAGCCACGCCCCCAAATGTATCATTATGAATGTAAACAACTAACATGCGTATTGTTAGCACTCACAGCTGTGAAGCTAGCAGCTTGTGGAGTCATTGAGGCTGAATTAGATCATTGGAGTATTTGATTTATTGATTGCTGACAAGACTTGAGACTTCCTCGTGACCTTAAAAACCAGTCTCATGATGCCCGACCAATTATCTCCTAGTTACGGAGCAAAGGTTGAACAGAGCAGTGAGTCATTCTTCGGCCTTGAAACACGTTTTTTCCTCTCCAGTGATGATTATGAGCCACTGTTAATCAGAGCTGATAGAGACCGTTTTAGGTATTTTGATCCGACTCTGCCCAACCAGACCAAATATAACTCCAGAACCCAGTCCAACTCTGGTCCCGGTTTGTGTCTTGATCACCCATGAAGACCTCTGCTCTCCACTTCATCTCACTGACCAGCTGAAAACAAATTGGATTCACACTTAGGCGCCATTAAAAGCTAATTCAGCTAACGGGATTAGCGTGACACATTTCCAGTGGAAATACCTCCTAGTTTCTCCTTGAATTGAATGTAGTCTTTTTGAGGTATGCACTGTATCATTTATCACTTTACAGGTTGTTTTTTTTTACTGCTGGTTCTGCTGGTAAACTATAATTGACAATATTGCACAAAAAGCAACGAGACTTATGACAAAAGCACGATTGTTTCAATTAAGAGCACAGGGGGATTCCATACAATAAGGCATCGCTTTAATGAAAACATCCGGACAAAGATTCACAGTTTTTAATCAACGCTCGACTGACTAGCGATTACGACGTTCTCTTGATTGAACACAGCGACAGCAAAACCACAACCTGTGCCTTCCAGCTCCAACGCGAGTACCTGATCTGTGGAGATGGAAGCAGCCAGCCAATCACAAGCCGAGCAGAGTGGGCGGGGCAGGGGAGGGGGGAGGGGCAGGGGGTGGTCGTAAAGAAACACGTGAACAGAAATTAATCTAATTCAAAACAACCGTCGGGCTCCTTTTTCCCACGTTGACCTACAGTCTGCAGACTGAAGCTTCCGGTCGATGGTGGTGGAAGGTTGTTTCCATAGAAACCGAGTAGGAGTAGAACGGACATTCTCATTCACAGTGGTGGCCATTTTTATGTGTTGCCATAGCGACCGTTGTAGCGGGCTAAATTCCATACAAACTAAGCCAATTTATGACTAAGGTGCGTTCTCCGGTGGGAGGTAATTGGTTTTGCAGTGATGACTTAAACGAGCAGCGGAGTCTTAAGATTACGAAGCGTAGTAACAATAAAAAAGGGTAAAATTGTGTAGCACTAAAGCATGGTGGAGTTCATGAGCCAACCAGCTAGTGTGCTCATTCCACCAAGCTTTAATACTACACTGGCTACAGCAAACGAGCTGAACCGTGGGCTCTGCCTCACTCCCCCGTCCCGGTCACCATAGCAACTGACAACAATGGCCATTTTTAATTTGAACGAGACAAATAACCAAGGAATATAGTTCAATATCCGTTCTACACCTATTCTATTTCTATGTTGTTTTCATACACAATCATTCGACGCTACAAGCACAGTTAAAACAGAAATAAATCCCCCCCCCCCCATATACATATTACATCCACATATTTTGCAGACATCTGTGGAAATACTATTCATTCGATCTTTGCCTTATCTAAAAATGAAAATTCTTAATTGTGAATCCATGATAGAGATTCCAGGTGGGAGAAAACAAAAAGAATAAAAAGTCAAAAAGGCCAACTTTTTCTTGTTTTAATGCTGCTAATATAGCCTATTTACAATCATCTATTGTATGCAACAGAAATAACCTCTGTTTTTCACTAACAAGCTGATATGTTCTGGCCGTTTACCAAAGAAGAAGAGTCAAATAAACCAAAGAAAAAAAGGGGGGAATTCAGTAATTGTGCTTTTTAACCCACGAATCCCCTTCGTCGTTGAAATGGGATCATTTTAAGGAGGCACCCCTTGAAGTGCTTACATTGGTCAATGAATCTCTAAAGCTATAACAAGGACTGAAAATACAAATAGTAAATATAGTGTATTTATATATTTATAAAGTTGATAGAATTCCCCTTCCTTCATGTCGAGTTTTAAAAAATATTTTCTCCGGGCTGTCAAGCGTCTTGACGTGAGTCTTTGTGTCAATGCGCAAAGCCCTTAAGAAGCTCTAATAGAGAGAAGTCTTTGCCGGGGTCGAGTCTGGATGACACGGGAAGCTTGTGCTAAAAAGCAGGAAGAGTTGTTTCACGTTTTAATGTAGAAGGTTGTTTAAATAAGACTGGAGCAGGAGACAGGTTGTTCTGTTCGACGTGGCTCAGGAATCCTTTTGGCGAGCGACTGGGCGGCTACACAGTTACCTCGTTCTTACTGGCAGTGCGGTATGTGTGGTGGTGGCCGGGGCCGGGAATGTACTGTAGGTGGTCCACCGTGTGTGTTCGTCGGGAGGCGAACGCCTGCCTCTTCGACGTTGGCGCCTGGTGGTTGACCGTCAGCGTGTTGTAGTCGTTCGAGGCCGGCGGCTGGGAGTGCATCTTGGTTATCTTGTGGCGGTCCATGACGGGCGTGACAGGCATTAGCATGTCGGCGTGAGACATCGCCCGCGCCATCGCCTTCTCCCGGAACTTGTCGCGCCTCATCGCCGGGGACAGCAGCGGATCCTGGGAATGGAGGCGGTCCGCCGACAGCAGTTGCTCCTCCGAGAGGTGACGGCTGCTGCTGTACGCCGCCGCCGACATGACGCCGTACGAAGACAGGCCGTAGTCCCCGCGGCCGCGGCGTCCTGGGGGGAGACAGGACGTGGTCCTGGGACATGGCCCTCTGGACCCGGCGGGGACGCTGCCGCTGCTGCTGGGGGTCCGCGTTCAGCTTCACCATGTGGGTTGGTCCCCGGCCGCCGAGGTCGGGATGATGATGCTTCCTTGCGTAGTACTCGTCCATGTCGTGATCATCTGAGGAGCCAGAAGATGGAGAGACGGGATCAAGGATCAAGACTACTGGCTGTGCTTCCAATAGAAACCTATACGAGTAGTGAGTCCCACGTTTCCTACAAGGCCACTCTAGAACAACCCTGGTGTATTTTAGACAATTCTATACTTACAGAATACTAAATATATGTATTTTACTATTAAACACAATGGGGCATCAAGGACCTCCATGTATTTTAACTGAAAGTCAGTTTCAACAACTTCTACAACATGCAAGAGATCATTTCATTTCAAAAATAAAACTTTCGGATACCATTGTTTTTTCTTGCTGCTACTGATATATATGATAGCTGAACTTGATTATCAAGAGACAGCAAGTACAGATCCGATACCAGTATATATATATATATATATATATATATATATATATATATATATATATATATAAATAAATGAGCTGATAAATGAAGTCCTATCGGATCGGTGCACAGAGTCGCCGATACCTGATCCAGCATCTCATGCTGCATTGGAGGCATTTATGATTCTAGTGTTGGTATCAAACAGCTAATAATTAATGCGATCAAAGCATGCAGGACGTAAGAAGTTAGCTGAAGTTTTGCAGGCGCCACGTTATTTGCGATGCTTACAAATCACTTTTGTGAAACGAGGACGATGGAGAACAAGTGCATGTCCGTGATCCGTCCTGCACCTTCTGGCTGCTGGAGTGAACAGTAATCAACACAGTAGCTACTCAAATGCTTTTTGAATATTTAATATTACAATTAAAAAGTCCCATGAACCATGCAGTTGTCCTTTGGCATCACAAGGACTCACTGAAGCCAGTTGTTCACCTCGTCTGCCAGAAAGCAGGTCTGTCAGGTATCTCAGCAGACTTGTATCTACCTGTTTTGGCAGCACCGGTGCCCGGGAGGGGTCGGCTGAGGGGTCGTTACCTCCGCGGTAGTTAATTATGCCGAACACAGAGGTCGATCGGCCGTTTTAGGTGCATAACACGCATCGCCGCGTCGCGGAGAAGAGGGATGATGGGAATTGTTGGGCGGATGCTCGGCTCTCTGGGAGGAGAAGTCATGCCTGGATGCAGAAGGTCACCTCATTGTCCCTCCGCGAGGGGGGGGGGGGGTCATGTCCACTACTCTGTGCATTCCTAATGAAGGAGGCCTCACTTTGGCCCCGTGGTGATTTGTTTCCCCCCGACGGCTTGATATTCGAAAATGTCAACCAAAACCCGAACCGGAGGCTACGGGTCTACAGTTACTCATCGACCTCCAGGCAGTGAGACGGATCTGCAGTGATATTCATGTGTTGTTGTGATGAAGTGATGTAAACTGTCTAAACCTGACTGTACGTACTTTTGGAGGGTGATGAGGTGGATAGAAAGTCGTGTTGAGCGACACAATCCTTACGATACGTTCAAATTTGGTGACTATTGTTTAGAAAAATAAATAAATATAGTCTACTTGTATTCGGCCGGTATTTGATATTTCACTGTAATATTAATTTCTCTTCAAACTACCAATGCACTTCCTCTCAAACGCCCTTCTCCACTTGATTTACGACCAGCTTCTCTTTAAACGTCAGTGACAGAAGCGACTTCAGGACGGACCGCAGCACTTTACAATTAACGTGATTGCGACGAGGCTAAAAGGTCCCGAACGTGAGGCGGCGAGGGAGGAAACGGCTAACAACGGCTAATTAAAGCCCTGCTCCCACTCTGCTAGATTACATTCAATCCAAACAGCATATTTATGTGTCAGCTATTGATCACGGAGGACTGTAATCATGTAATGCACTAACACCGGTGGAACATCAATTATAAAGTGATCTTTAGAGAGAGGCTCGGAGCGGCGGCGCTGGAATTAAAAAAATGCATTCATTTCATTTAATTGTTTTTGTCTTTTTTGGGCAGGATTAAAAAAAGGTGGCTTGTTTATTCTTAAAAAGGTGTTTTAATCCCTTTCAGGGCGATTAAGGTGACAACACGGCGTCCGGAGGAGCCGCTCACTTCCATCGCCGCCTTGTTGACATCACACACACACACACACACACACACACACACACACCATTTAAAACAAACCACGCTGTATAATTTAATTGAGCCAGTCATCATCCCTCCAGATGGTTTAATTAAAATGACTAACTAATTATATTACTTTTAGGCTTATTTCCAAAAGACCTCACTCACGCTTGAACCCACAATTTTTGGAAAGCGTTTTTGTTCAACCGACGACTTTTGCTTCATTTGACAAATTCTGCTCAGCTCAAATACGGCAAAAAAGCCTCCTTTGTAGTTCGGCGTGATTCATCTCGTGTTTTTTTTCTGCGTGTGTGTGTGTGTGTGTGTGCGTGTGTGTGTGTTTACAAGGCTCGGGCGAGATAAGAGCAAAGCCCAGAGTTGATAAGGGGAAGAGAGAGAGAGAGAGAGAGAGAGACTATGTATAAAAGAGGAATGATTGTGCCGTGTTTTTTCCATCACATGACCAGAGACGCGTTTAAACGGTTTCTTTCAGCGTAGCGACGCCTTTCAACGTTCAAGGACGGCAGAAAGTTGCATGAAAATCTGCGATGCATTTGTAGTCATTCCTGCAAAAATAACCCTTTTGAAGGAAAAACCATACTTTGTAATGTTGCACGGAGGAATCACTGTAAACGGCTTCTCGAGGCCAGAGCAGAGAATGTCTTCAGTAAAGATTTACCGCCAACGAATGTTGAGAACTAATTGTTACGGCGTAACACAACATCAAATCGGCTGATAAATGACGGTGCACTAATACACAACATCAACGTCTGTTTACTTCAGTGAATTAAACAGGACAACAGGCGGGTCTCCTAGGAGATCACTGCTTACATATCAAATAACTGTTTCAAATGAGTACCTAACCTTACGATGTAGGTTTCGTTTTGCTCATTAAACACAAGCTGTTTAAAACGGCGTCCGTCGGGTCTGGAAAAAGAAACGCTTTTCCCTGGAAAAGTAATTTAAATGTTCTGTTCGATGAGTTTGAGTGCTTTTTCTCAAAATCGGAGGCATGAAAAATAGATGGTCCCAATAAGTAGTTGAATAGTAGAAGTTTATAACAACGTAGTGTTCCTGGTGCTTTCAAGGTTGTGTCTGAAACCGTCTAGTTCTATTTGAAATAAATGTTTTCATCTTGGAGGCTTTTTATTTGTGAACGTATATAAACGTATATAAAAAAGGTTTTGGAATCATTTGCAAGATCAACGTCCTTCCTATCAAGCAACTAAATGCCACAATCAGAAGGAGAAAACGCAAGTTAAGAAACAACCTGCTTTACAGGAGGTGAATTGGTTGGCATACAGAAGCCGTTCGGCTGAAAAGTAAATTCAAACTAAACGCTCTGCCGATGTCATTAAGAGACATCATCAACGCGACGCGGCGCTGCAGATGGAGCTAAACGACAGGCCGATTAGACGTGAGTGGACGAGGCCGACAGATGAGTGGAGGCTATGAGAAAGTTCATTACGCTAAAACAAAAGGTGAAGAGATGATCTGCATGATGAGCCACCAAACATCTGGAGACACTTATCATAATGCGAGTCTCGCTAATGGATGCTCATCAGGCCACATGGAAACCCTTTAACGCCCGAGGATGACCTCATCCCCCATCTCGTTTAAAAAAAAAGTGCATCAGGCAAAAACAGGGCGATGAAGGGTGAATGAAGGACCACCTACTTAATCGGTGCAGAGGAGGAGGAGGAGGAGGAGGAGGAGTATTTACTTAAGTCAGACTTGAGGGCCAGCTCGTAGGAGGGCGGCAGATGGCTGAGGTTCTGGAAGGACCTGGACAGGGACAGGTCGTAGGGCTCCGTGGCCGAGGTCAGGATGTTGTTCATCCGCTGGGGTCTCTCTACAGGGGGACAGGGAGGAAGTGGTGCCATGCGGTCAGAGTACAGTCGGCTCAGAAAGATGGTTAAAGCACTGGGAGTCTTTTACTGAAGGGGAGGGAGGGAGGCGGACGGCGAGGTGGGATGTAGTGAGACTGCTGGAGGTCTTCAGCTTCTGGGACGTAGACCCCCAGAATCAATAAACAACGCGTTTGGTTATTAAAGCCACGGCTGCAGGTTCATCCAGACATGGCAACGGAGTGACGGACCTGGGTTTTATGGGGTTTCCAGAAATATACGTTTGCAAGATGAAACCCTTTATTGCCGCTGATCGACATGAAAATATCGCTACCATTCTGCATGATCATTTGCTGCACAGGGAACTTTTCATGAACTGCAATAACTGACAATGACTTGAGATCTTCACGATGATGGCAACGTGGCAGGTATGCACTCACAGAACGGGGCTAGCCACTACAGCTAGCGTTAGCTTCAAATCTGGGGTCCGATTAGTCAAGTTGACCTTTACTACAATGTACAAAACAAGTTGAAAGTAGAGCTGGAATTAAAACCTTTGAAAACACATGACATGTAACCTTTAGAGGCCCAGAGCTGGAGAAGGTAGTGAGCTAATCTTTAGTTCTGTCGATCCCGTTTCAACGGAAATACGTCGCTATACGGACGATAAACTCTTTAGTAGACGTGACCTGCTTGGATGAGGATCTCATGACTGAGACCTTGTTCCTCCCAGTAAGGCAAACTAAACTCCTGGTGACTTTCCCTTTGAGCGTTTCAAGGTGATTCTTTACCGAAAGTTGCCGAGCCGTCGCCTCAACAAATCTCACTAATCCGTTTAACCGCGCCTCACGCTTCTCTTCGGGCAGCAGCGACACGCGTCGCCCGCACTGCGCCGAGCCGAGCTCCCGTGGTTTATTTGGGCCGGCCCCGTCATGGAGGGGTCAGGAGTGGGGGCTGGGATACGGGCCTCTGGTGCTGGATTTTATAAATAGGACTGGGGTGACTCCTGCAGCAAGGAGAACGGGGACACACAACACTGAGGAACATATGGCGGAGAGGCGTCGGCATGTCGGAGGCTTTGTGAGGGAAGATAGAGGCGGATAGGTGGAGAGGGAAAGAGTAAAAAAAATGTTGAGATGGGGCTAAAGGTCATGGACTGTAATGCAGCAGCGTGAACATAAAAACACAGAAGCGCTTTGAACAATGAATCAAAAATGACCCCCAGTGTGCAGGAACTTTGATGAAAAGAAGAAGAAAAGAAATACACATGAACACACCACGTGTATGTGTATTACTTACCGTATCTCATATGTCTGTGGGCTAACGAATCCAAGTGAGAAAGAAAGGATCAATAACACAACAGTACGTAGGAAACCAAAAACCCCGCTCTAGAAAGGAAAAGGTTCAAAGCCAATACTGCAAAGAATGTTGAACACAAAAGTCTAACTGTGGAATTATGCACATAACAGCCATCGTCCCACATCGGGAGCTTAATAGGCTTCAAAAGGCCGTTTGGAGAGTTTGATTTGGTGCAGAAAGTACTTTTGAAATCCATTTTCTGTGTGAAAAGGCCGTCGTTGTTTAAGAGGCAGACGAGTACATGCAGGACGCTCCATTAACGACGGAAAGCTCCCTATAACGGCAGTGTTTAAGAATATCACGGAGGGAGGATTTTTGTTCTTCCTATAAAAAGGTCCGTCCAGATTCCCCTTTAATTACAGTTTTCACTTCATCGCCGTTCACTAAAAAGCTGCTGTCCTTTCACAGAAGAAAAAATCACATTTGGAGAAAATAGATGGGACGTAATAACAGTCATGGAGTTTTCAATAAAAGCAGCAAACGGCACAGATGATCCTTTGATTATCAGACACCTTTTCATTTTCTCTCCCCGAGGACGACTTTTATCAGCTCCTCCCCGTGAAAAACAGATTCATACTTTTTTCTCCTCCAAATTGAAAAAATAGTCTTTCTGTGACTTTCATGCAGAGACGGATAATAATCCCGGTCACTTTGATGCGCTACGTGTCATTTTAAGGACCAGACTGCTTTGCTGTGTTGTCTTACCCAGTTTAGGTGTGAGCGCCGTCAGATCCAGGTGGCTGTGCTGGTAGTCATGGTGATGGTTTCCTAGTGTAAGGACAACAGAGATGCAGACTTAATTTCAACAAGAAAAACTAAATCATGTCATCAGGTTCATGTTAAAGGGTCAGTTCGATCAAATATCACTTTAAATGACCACTCAGAGGCAGGATTTCATTTTGTTAACGCCTGCTACCTCCTCTCTTTGCATCACGAGGAGAGGAGGCGAGGAAAGGAATCAAGGATGTAAGAAGTGTTGATTCGAGAGCTTTGATTTGTTTGGCGAGCACTAAACTGCTCTTCTTCTCTGCTTGACAGAATCCACGGTGAATCGCTGCTTCGCTTCGACATGATTGATTGTGACGCGGCGACGCGGCGGCGGCTTCGCACCTCGTGGTGATCCATCTCCGCCCGCGACTGAGTCATTTGATGCCGCGCTAATATCGTTACGTGTCGTCGGAGTGGTTGAAGAACAAAGCGATCCCAGACCTCCTGAGCTGCTTTCATTTCAGTAGAGGGGAAATATTGCCTTTTATTCAATTACTGCTTTGTGTTTTTATGAACAAACAACTACACGTGTGTGCTCGTTGCACCTGATTTGCATTTAAATATGTTCATCTATCATCCTTTAAAGAGCGTTAAGGACGATAAAAACTCGTCTCCGATAGCGTAAACCTGCACATATGAGGTCTTTAGCGTTGGGGGCGGGGGGGCATGTTCTGCTTTTTCTTCAGCCTGTTCCCATGATCATTCTTTCCCCAGCGGGCGGATGTGACATTTCTGACAAATGTTATCTGACTTTTGCTCAGATCCAGAAATGTAAAGGTTTGAAATGTGTTTCTTGGTTTGGTGTCAAACTGAGAGTCAGTGCAGAAAAGAAGGAATGTAAAGACTCGGTGGACGATCATTCTAAGACAAGTCTTTGGGTCCGTTCGCTCCCTGCAGCCGTGTTTCCAATCACTGCAGGTTTGATCCGGGACCAATTATAGCACCTGCAGACAGCTCGGCTAAATGACCCCGCCATGAAATGAAAGCAGTTTTTGCACAAAATAAATAACAACCTTTTACTATCTGTGTAATTGCAGAAACTGTTTCCCCTCCTCCACAGCAGAGACACCGCCACATTAAAATGGACAAGCAAAGCTTCACAAGTTTGACATGCTGCAAGGTGTTTTTCCTTCATGCAGCTCATCTCCGTCTCAGGTGTTCACGCCTGTGATGATTCCCTTTATGTACTGTTGCAGCAAACTGAGCACACATTGTAAAAGAATACAAATCAAAGACGCCTCAGAATGAACCTAAACTCCTAAAAAGTCCCCAGAAGTCAGATTGTTTCCTCCACCAGTCAGGTGAGTCGATGAACTACAACGCCGATGCAATCCGCTGCGACAGCCGTAATGGATGAAGTCTTCCTTTCTCTGTAGCTGTCAGTCTGCGTGTGAACCTTCGACAAAGACTTGACACGTCTGCAGAGATTCTGACAGAGAACGCTGGAAAACGGTGTGATTGTTTAACACGCCTGGACAAGCCTGGGCTCTATTAGTTTCATTGCTTTTCCACCAGGTGTGTTTGAGCCTGGGATTTGCTCCGATGCAGCCAAGAGAGCACCGATGAGCTCCAGCATCTGGCTCACAGGATCCCCAGAGGTGTTGGATGGGGTTGAGGTCAGAACTCAACAGGGCCAGTCCATTTCAAATTGAATGTTGTTTTTGTGTGGCATTTTCGTCTTTATTGGAAAGTTGGAACGGGGAGAGAAGAACCAGGAGAAACCGGTTCTGCCTTTGTCGTGTCGAGACAGGAAACCTAACTGTTTGAAGTACACAGTTTAGCCAAAATAACACAAAAAGACACGCCTTAAATATCTAATGTACCCCACATAATGTGGCAGCAGGACCATGAATATAACTCTTTATGTATGATATATGACGATGAGTTTTGATTGGTATTTTCATGGGAGTCATTGACAACAAATCTGTGAAGGTTTTTAATCATCCGGGTCGTTGTGATCCTTGAAAACGTGGTCGTGGTCTCATCTAGAGGCTTCTTCAGATCAGAACAAGTTTATATACCTTAAAGCAAGTCCTTAAGAAGACTTTAAGAAGACGTATCACCAGTTTATGCAAGAAGATTAAACTATTCGGACTAATCTGTCACTGCTGAATGGAGTCACTTTGTTCGTTTTAAATATTCAAATAGAATAAAATGTAACCAGCAATCTTTAGTGTCAAAATAAAACGGTGAATATAAAACACGTGGAGATAAAGTTGCTGTTCTCTGCTGCATTGAAACCACGACTGAAAGTGGAGCGAATGTCGGGGGGGTTTCTCCCTCCTCTTCCACATATCAGTTTTTGGTCTCGTGGTCCAGAACCCCTCTGACGCCGGGCTCGGTACCGAGTCGAGTGCGTAGCAGAGGAACACACCTGCGAAGCGCCGATGCATAATGCAGCAGCCTTCACACGGCCGCGGACTCGGCTGTAGTAACGCCGGCGGCTGTCACGAACGAATCGAATGCTTCCAGGTTCCCGGCGGGGGGCGGAGGGGGGATCCCACTGTGACCCAGATCCATTTTAAACGGCTCGCTCCGGGGAGGCTGACGGACAGACGCTGGCCGCGGAGAGAGAGCCAGCCCGATGCCATGTCATTACGCTGGCGGAGTGTGAAGCGCCATGTGGACTCGGTGGGACAGATCACCTCCTTTTGCCCTTGTGCATATTATATAGAGTGTGATGTGGGGAGAGGCAACGTGACACAAGAGGGAGAGAACCTCTCGGGACTTGAACCCGTGATGCACTCGTTGCCCAGGACGTCGTATGACACGACCCACAAGGAAACCTTTATTAAACACTCAGAGAAAATCCAAACAACCAGGAGACCGGTGTTCGTGTCCCAAAACTTTTGTTGACCTATATTGAAGTTAAAGTGACGTTTGTAATACTTTCTTTAGGTTTCACTCAAACCTCCAATTCTGAAAAGTGAAGCCAATGCTGAAGTGCCTAAAACTTCTCTCTTCTGGTCACCAGGGGGCGACTCCTCTGGTTGTAAAAAGAAGTCTTATTGTGAATCTGTGGTTTTACTTAAAGAGAGTTTTTTTCTCAACATAACTAAGTTGTTTTGTTTAAACGTAAAAAAGTAATTTCGTCTGTATTCACAATGTTACTATAAAGCAGCGCGTAGTAAAGTGTAGTAGACCAGGCGTCAGTGTGTGATGGGCAGAAAAGCTTCATGGATAAAGGAGAAATAAATTGAAATGCCAAAGAAGCTGAATAAGTTAAAGAAAAAATACAAATAATTTACAATCTAAAGATCTGAAGAAATTGCATCTTATCTCAAATAGGCATTTTATCTCATGAATCTGTCCAAACGCAGCTACGATTTATCATCTTCACTTTGAAGTGACACGAGAGACTAAAACGTCATCAGGAAATCTCAGTTCTTTTGATGTATTTGTACTTCAGAGCGGTCGGAGCTGATTACTGTGTACAGTCGTGCTCAGCGATGTGCATCTTCACCACAGTTAATTAATACGAGAGATACAAGATGTGGCCACTGAAGTATCACTAATATTACTTCTCCCCCCACCAACCGGTCGGTCGGTCAAGTGGCAGTTTGTATCCACGTCTGTCCACAACGTCATGACTTGTTCATTTACTTCAATCAATAATTTGTACAAAATTGTCATAATTAGCACGTGAATTCTTGAATCATTGGCTCAAACATGATTAGTGAGGTCACAATGATGTCTGACCTTTGGTCGGTCCACCCTTGTGTCCAAGTGAGCATTATTTTTTTGATATTGTGCTCTCAAGAACGAAAACATAACGATTCAAAGACGCATATTGAGGCATAAAGTTTAACATTTTATTGCCTCGTGGTTTATAATGTCGTATTATCCACCTCTAGTAGGCGGGATTAGGAGTGGTGATGTCATCACTCTACAGACACAAGAAAGCAGCTGGCAACAATAGATGAATGAATGAGACTAAATGGTATATCAGTTTGAAGTTGGATGAATAATCCATCATCAGGTTTCCACAGAAGTTTAATTATTAAAAAATTTAACCAAATTTCAAGAAAAATGGTGAAACAAAAATGTGAAGTATTGTGCTATAGTTATAGTTAACTATTCCCATCCATAAGCATGCGATTAGGAGGATTGTTGACCCTTGGTGGTGATGAGTCTCCAGTTGGGTTCCATTAAAAGAACCAATAAGAACTCAAAGAAATTAAAACAATGTACAATATCTGGATGATGGTCTCCTCTTCGTTACTTTGTCCTGTTTTCTGAACCTTCGGCATTTCCTCTCGACTCTAATGTGTGTTTCTCTTTGTGGGATTTTTCTTGGATGTTTTGTTTTCCATCATGTGGCAGAGAGCCAGGAATTATCTAATTGTTAATAATCTATTCAATCTAATCATTTAATCCATGTGTCAGTCCTCATTGCGCAGCTCAATATCCTGCGTATTAACAATAATACACTCTTCAACAGAAGCATTTTCCACCTCGTGCACTGAACTGAATTATGGAATTTCTCTCCGCACATGAATGAATCGTAATTCCTGAAATGATCACATCTCGTTAAGACCTTTTCTTTCCAGAAACATCCTTTTTCATTTCCACGTGGAGGACAGACAGCATCGGGGGTCTTACCCATGTGGATCTGGACCGACGGGCGTCTCGGGGGAGGGGAGGGAGTCTGTGAATTACTAACAAGGATAAGCACAGATTTATCTGATGTCTTCTCCGTTAGTCAGAAGTAACATCATACAAAGCTGCCGTTATCCTTGCCGTGAGCGTAGGACTCCGTTGGAGCGAGGCCTGCAAAGAAAAAGGAGAGTGAAGGATCCACGTCGACGTCCGGGTCCTCGAGAGGGAAAAACCTGCACAATGTTGTTAATGCAACAACACGCTGATTGTGTGCTTCTAACGTTGTTGGGCAAACACAAACAGGTCCAACTGGTTTTCCCTGCACGGAGGTCCAATGCCAAACCCCATCCAACACCTCTGGACTGAACCGGACCACCAGCCAGACTTTCCTGGAACCAAAAACCAGAGACTGTGCCGGCATGTATTGAAATAAAAGCGGAACAGAACACAACGGTTTGATATTTCATGAAAAGTTATTATTTTTCCGTGCACCTGTGAAAGCCCCCTGTGGTGTTTCGGCAACAAAACGATATTCTATTTTCATTAAACTACGACTTTTATTCTCGTAATATAAAATGTTTTTTTCCTCAAAATGATTACAACTCCTCAGAGAACAGAGATGTGGGGAGAAAGGTATGAATGTGCAGAACGTTTGGAACGTGAGCTAGTTAAGTCTCGGGGTTATAAATCCAATTAAAAATAAAACAAAAATAATGTATCATTGACCAAAAGACACAAATAGAGGAGGGAAACGTGACTCAGCAGAGAAAACATTAATGATCTACAGGAGAATAAATATTTGAGAGCAGCACAGAATGCCCGAGAGCCTGACTGCATTATGTTTTTATAGTTTGTGTTTTCCTTTCACACCATTTCCACCGTGTAACGTTTCCATCATAAAGTGGTGCTTAGAAATTACCAAGAATGCAGGAAATGAAATGTTTGATGGTAAAACAAAGCTCTCGCTCTTTAAACCTGCAGAATTTGGGGCGTCCACACACTTTTTGACCATTTAGTGACTAAAAACACACAAAACCTGCTTGTTCGGGGCTTCTTGAAGGAATGAAACACATTTCTAGATTTGAGTTTGCATCTCAACGACAGGATGTGAAGTTCCTGTCGGAAACAGTTTGATTTGACTCTTTAGAGGCACAAACACAAGACAATATATGTCAGAAGTAATTAAGTGGAGGCTTTCTTATCTGGTGTGAAGCAAAGGCAGCAGAGTATTCCCAAAATTAATTCATTTTCCCATAATTGCGATCCGCGTTTTTCCCCATAATTACGCCGGTCGTTTGTGATGAAACTATTCAACCGAGAAAAACGTCCCGTCTTTTGTTGCGACGCCGCTAACTGGAAAATTACAAAACTGAGATCTTTTAATGACTTTGCAAATTACGAGCCGGCTTCATGACCGAGTGTACGGAATGCTAAATCTCAATGTTTCCATCTTTGGCTTCAATTTACAAGAAAACAACTTTTTCAGTTGAGACGCGGTTCATTTGAGTTCAGGCAAATTGACATTCCGATCGAAATAACCGACCCGGGCTTCGGATGAACACCTCAGACCTGGACCGGAGAGGAGTCTGTCACCATCTCTATGTGGTCTAGAAGTCTGACGGATCGTTGTGTGTGGTTCAGACGGGCCCCTCCCTCGCCTCCTCTCCACAAAAAGCCATTACACATGACGACTTCCCACTAGGGGCCCCCAGGGGCCGAGGATCTTGGTTTCTCCTATCGATCAGGGATTGTGTGACGCACCTCCTGACATGCTGTTTTCCCAAGTCAAGAGAAGCCTGTTGCCCTCAGGCTGACCTTGTGACGTCTTCACAGAAAATGGAACATTCCTGCGCACTAATTCTTCACTCTTCGGTGCCTGGAAGCCGACGAAGGACCGGCGAGGAAGGGAAGTCGAGATGTGTTGGATTTTATAAGACAAGTCTGAAAAATCCCCATTTTATCTGCAGCTGTCGCTGCCACAGGTCATGTTCCTTTGTAATTTGACCCGGGGGAGTTTAGAGTCTCCAATTAAACACTTGCTGGGGACTCGACTGTCATTGCATCCTGTCATTTCATTGCATCCTGTCATTTCATTGCATCCTGTCACCGCGGCACTACACGAACGTTTCTAGTGGAGCGAGACGATGGTGTCTCCTGGCTGCTGTCGCTGCTGCCCTGGTCGCTGAGAAAGGCTTAGAAATGTGCTTCAGGGTTGCCATCAGCGCAGATCTTTGATGATTTTTGCCAAAATGTCTGCATATTACCCAATTTAAATATGTGCAAACAGCACAGGGGCAGTTTGCGGACACAATTCAGCATATTTGTTGTATTTGTGCAGCTTTTAATGGATGCAAAAGCCTGTTTTATGATTCCAGAGTGTTTTATAGGCACTTCCAGCCATTTTTGACTCAACAATCATCATTTGGCTTGCTTTAGGACATCAAAAAGAATAAATACTTTCAGTATCCCGTCCTGGCGTTGTGAAGCAGGCTTTCAGAGTGCTGTAAGGTTTGTAACTGTAAATCTTCAAACCTTTGATTAGGATTGAGTTCTTTCATTGTATTTATTGGACAACAGAAAAGGGAAAGGGCAGTAACGGTTTTCAATATAAAGGTAAAGGTATGAGGCCAGTTGTTGCTGTAAAATGAAGAGAGAAAATGTAAGTTGGATTTGGAAAATCCTTGAAAAACACCAAATGTAATGCATGTGTTTTCCCACTCAGAAAAAAGGGACTTGAAAGGCTTTACATCACAGACTTGATGGGATGATGAAGCTTAGTGACACGTACGGGTGAGAAAACCAGTCGGTGACTCATGAAATCCGAGCAGAAGATGTTCTCTGCAGCTTTGGTTTTCAAACCAACCTCGGTGTTTCCTGGAGGGAAAACGGCATCGCTGTCTCTCCACTTCGCGGCTCTCAGACAATCTTTTATCATCGGCTCTTCGAGTAAGTGGGTGTTATTTTCCCGCCGTTTCCGTCGGCGATGGAGCGTCTCTTCGCCTGCCATCGGCTTTTGTTTCCTTCACACTTCTGCCACTTCACTCCCGGCCTTGTGAGTAATGTGTGATGATTAGAACAGATAATTACATCTATTTACATATAAATGTGATTGATACTTGTCCTACGCACTTAAGCTTTCTTAAGCCGCCGCAGGAGCCGCTTGCTACCGATCTCATCATAATCTACCATAATATTTTGGATCCTCCGTCTGAAGTTAGCTAATTAAATGATCGTTCTCCACGAGTAAACATTCGGGGGGGTGATGATGCTTAATTAACGATGGCGCCATTGTATTAATCTAATGGTGTTTAAGATGAACAAGACCTCATGAAGACGCAGAGTGAGATCTGTTTTCTTTTCTCCCTCCCAGTAAGCAGAGATGGATCCCACTGATTAGCCGCCGCCATCCCCAGAATCCACAACCCCTCCTACGAATCT
This sequence comes from Chelidonichthys spinosus, assembly GCA_029853015.1. Lineage (NCBI taxonomy): Eukaryota > Metazoa > Chordata > Actinopteri > Perciformes > Triglidae > Chelidonichthys > Chelidonichthys spinosus. The sequence continues at coordinate 21,018,665 of CM056839.1, forward strand.
CAAATGAACACTCGGGCGATAATGTCAGCACTCGTTAAATGTGAGCGCCGTGGGACTTTTGGAAATGTCAAGGCGGACACAAATGGTTTCCAAACAAGGGGACCTTTTTTTTTTTAAATAGATGCCACAGCATCCCATTTTCATAACAACGAGCAAGGATGTCTTGATTGTGCACTCGTAAATGTTTAAGATGCAATCAAATTCCTGTTCCGTCTCCCTGTTGTTTCTTTTTTTAGAAATGTCTGCCGGCGCAGCCTCGAAGCGCCCAGGTGAAACAACATTTGCTCGCCCCGTGCAGTCTTGTGTTAAAACATGTCCTCTGGTCAGGTCGCACACCAACAGGTGAGCAGTCAGACTGCTTATTACAACCTTGGCTAAAAGCCCAAAAGAGCCGGCGGGTCCTTTGTGAACCGGCGATGTGCCTGCAGCTCGCTGGTGGGCTGAAGGTGCAAAGTGTTCTGCCAGAGAAAGGTGTCTGGTTAGAGGTTTGACCGCTGAGCCTCCATCTCCTTTGACACGATGTAATAATCCTGACACACTTGGGAACTCGGGACAGGCGGCGTGTCTCGGGTGGCGGCGTGACCTTTTTCCCAGAAGTGCCACATGTCAGGGCGTGACGCCGCCGCCTCCAAATGTCGCTACCTTAATTGTTTTCACAAACATGCATCGGGTTGATAAATGTCATTGTTGTATAGATTGTGTTCAGAGATGTTGTGACCAACAGACGCATGTTTAAAGATTTGAATCCAACCCCCCCGCTGGCATAGTGACAAAAAATAGCAATGAAGATGGTCTTATATGATAGTTCTACTGTTTTAAACCCAGTGTGTCTTCAGCTTTTGGAATCCATGAACCAATGTTTATGTTGTTCAAAATATATCTTATCAATAAAGTCATAAAAATGTAACCTTTGTAAATGTACCAGAAGGTTGTGCTCCTGCTTGGTATCACTGGAAACTAGGAATCCCATGCTTTCTAATGAACCTAAAGGAAGTATCTAAGATTTGATGTCATTTTCTCCATAAATGGCAGATTTAGCTTCTTTAATGTCTGGAATGGTTAAAAATCTTCCGTGTCATTTTGGCTGAAGATACTTCTTACTTTCATACAGCCGCCAAATGAAAGCGATATGCCTGATACCATTCTTTTTGGGTTCAGAGCAATCTAATAACACCTGTCATTCTCCATGTATCTGTCGTATAGCATGGAGCTCTTCAGTCATACATGAATATCGATCAATATTCATGTTGTTTACTATTTCGATATCTCAAAACAGAATCTGCCTTCATATGTAGAATCTCCAGGCAACGAGGCAACACAGTTGGTGTCCTCAGAATCCAGGCAAACAGTCCGTGTGGACAGGGGGACGGGCCATTGGGTGGCAAAGATTTAGGTTTTTATTGGTTTAAAAATTAACTTGTAAGCTCGTGAAACAATCCGGTCGTCCAACTCCAATCTTGCATCTCAAAATGTTTATCGGAGTGGGAACAATGAGCAGCACACGGAGCAGTAGAAGACTTTTAGTTGCATCAGTATCCAGAGAACCTTGGTTTTAATGCTGATTTTGAGTCTGTGTTTACCATCGAATGCTAATAGAAATAGATTTCCCGACAATGGATTCATATTCCTTCACTTCCTACCTTTCAAAAGGAGACCAGAAATATGCAGATAAGCCGAGGCTCTTGAGGACACGGACACCCGCTGTCCCCCCAGAGGTCAGTCCATCGCCCCACGCTGTTCTCAGTGTTCATGCTTTCCTATAGTTTAATTACTTCACTAGTTCCATCGCTGCCCCGGCGACACCGAAAATACACTCTGGTGTTTTTCCTGATAACGACCGGCGCCACGCTGATCTGCTGTGTGTGTTTGTTGTCGGTTTGTGAGTCTGTGAGTCTTGTTTGTCCTCAGAGCCCCAATAAAGTCAACGGGGTGTAAAAAAGTAAACAGCTGATTATTCCAATGCCCGAACGTGATGGTGCAAAAACTAAATATATGGTCTACATATATATATATCTGTGAGCCGCCGAGGCTGCAACAAGGACTCTTTGAAGCTCAATGCATCCTGGTACATGTATGCACCACCGGACACAGAGGAATGTATTGTTTCAATGAACTACATTTAGCCCCAACACCGATTGGACGACGCCGTTACACACGGACCTCCATCCTTTTCTTCCCAGAGTTTGGACACTTTTCCTTTCGGAGCTAAAGCTTGTGACAAGAACCCACACAGCGGCTCTTTTTAGGATGCCAGTTAATTGACCCATTTCTCAGGGAGGACCCCCCCCCCCCCGGTCCTGACTGCAGGAGTGACCACTAAATATACAGCAGAAAGGAAAGGAAGCGAACTGTGAAAAATCAGACTTAACTTGCTACAACTGGGAGGATTTACTGATTCTGTTGCTTTTCTTCGATTCTGTTTCTTTTTCTTCGTCTTGAAATCTAATAGTGACTCCCGGCAGGTTTGAGGGCTGAAGATATGAAAAGAAATGAAGCTGCCGTCATTTCATGTAGCCCACCGGCAAAGACACGAGGTGAGATCACATTACTGCGGAAAGGAAGAACAACTGAGAGAATTTTTTTTTTTTTACATTCCTGAATGCATCAAGGAATCAAATAAAAAAAAGTCATTGTGAATAGTTGCTTCCTATCTGATCCACACCTTTCCGAGATAAGGAGCGGGTGAGAGGCCGGAGATGAAAGAGAATGAATGCGTACGAAACAGTGAAGTGATTGTCGGAGCTGTTTTTGTCTCTGAGCTTTTTGAAGAGCCGTCTGGTTTGGTACAAAAGGAGAGGTCAGTGAACAGATAAGGGTGGAAGAGGTGGTCCGTCATATGCACGCCAAGAAAATCCCCCCACCCGCTACCAAACAAAGAGAATGAGAAACACAGGTGGGAGGACCGATGCGAGACATTTTCTGACCTGAGCAACATCAAAGACGTGACCACAAAGCTGCTCTGGAAGATTGGGTTTATGAATTATTAGGAGGTGTTTTAAAATGCCATGTCCTGTTTCAGAGGAGTGGTACTGTCCACTAGGGGGCACCAGTCAGAAATGTTAAAACATCTCATTAAAAAATAAGAGAATATACTGATCAATTCACGAAAATCAGAAGTACTTTTTTATTCTTAATAAAAATTATAAAAATTGCTGTAAATGTTCGGCATACTGTTAGACCTTATAAAAAAACACACAAAACTAACCTCGTCTCAACATTTTCCACTTTTAGCCGCTCCGCCATCGTGCAATCGATCATCCACTAAATCCCCGTGTGAAGGCTCGTCCTCCAACGTCTACGCCTCCCGCCGCCATGACATTTGTAACCATTACTAAGTCCTGCTGCCTCCACTCGCTCTCGCCTCCTGAAAAAAGCCACTTTCTTTCTCCAATTTAAGCGCCTGATGTGTGGAGTCAATGGCAAAACTTTCAGCCTCAGAAACAAATAAAGCCCTAAAGCTGCTGCTGCCGTACGGCATCAGGCTTCCTACAGAACTAAAACAGCTGCTTCCAACACTGACTCAAGCACTTTTCAAGCATTTCCAGGTGCATTTCCATGCTTTTCCAGCCCCTTCCAGCTGTGGTAAACTCCATCTTTGTACCAATCCAATGGTCAGTATTCAGTCTACTTATTCTGTCACTTGTTCATCACATTAAATGAGATGTTATTGTCCTCTAAACAACCAACATGATGTTTGGAGACAGCTTTTTACAGAAGGACCACAAATGAAAGGAAAACTAATTCCACTAACAGATCCACAGAAATATAATCACCAACTATTTTCATCATCTGTTCATCATCAAAAGTCATTTTTCATAAAGAAATGTCAGGAAATGCTGTTTTCAGTCCCTCAGATATGGAGATCTTCTTTCCTCTGTTCTATCATAGATGTCATCACATACAACACACATTTATAGACCTTTCAAGCACTTTTCAAATCTTGAAAACACCAAACTAAAAGTCAAGTGTTTTCAAGGATTCCCAGCACCGTACCAACCCTGTGCTTTGCATGAGGCATGAGGACGTACACTTGCAGATCTTGAATTTACGGTTGGAGATGAAATCGTTGATTTGTTCGGAGACACGTTGTGCCTTCGAGTGTCAAAAAATGAAGTTCCTGCCGCCTCTTGTCTTCCATCTTGAGCCTCCCGCTGTCAGCAGGCCTCCACCGGTCACAGCTTCATCTCAACTTTCATGTCTCACCCTCGTTCCCCCCCCCCCCCCCCCCCCCAACCAAACATCTCTTCTTTTTAATTAGACCCTCGAATCGTCTGAACCGCTCCTCTCTTTTTTGATTTCTTCAACCTGAACCTAAAACAACATTATTCAAAGTGAAAGGAGATGGCGCTATAAGGCGGATCACACAGACAGAACTTCATATATATATATATATATATATATATATATATATATATATATATATATTGGAGAAGGGAAAAAAACTGGAAATTGCCCTTCGAGGACCTGATAGATGAAAACTAAATAAAAACTGAGGCTAGCCAAACGTGAGAGATGAAGAAACGCCGGGAGGAATGGAGGTGCAAAGGGAGAGTTAAAAAAAGAAACCACACACTTCTGGACTTCTGCAGCAAAACAACATCCCGACGCTTCACGCAAGACGGAGCGATGCACTAACAAGCTCGGCAGAGCGGCTGCCTCGCCTCATGCTGTGTCTGTTGGTTTTGGGTGCCAGACACATCTGTCTGCGGGTTCGGAGGTGAAATCCTCGCGGGCGTCGCATGATTGGAATCCATGTAGCGATTCTGGCTGCTGTCGGGGGGGTAAGCTAGCCGGCGGTTTCAAGTCTGGACCTGCTGCAAAACACAGACCGGAAATATGTGGATTTCTGCTGCTTATGAGTCTGAAGTATGCATGAAATCCCATCTTCATATTTTTGTATCGCTGCTTTTTTTTGGCAAATGATGGAAGTTTTACAAATTGCGGATTAATTAGTGAAATCCTGCAGTTTTCCTACATGCTCGTGTCGGGTTTGATGAACGAAATGTCAAATTCTACGTTGGTAAAATATTCACATTATGGTGATTATTACTTTGATAGAGGTCAAAGATTATGTTTGAAATGATCTGGTTGACAAATCAACAAGATCAAAGCTCTTCAAATAAAAAAAGGCGGAGGTTTAAATCTATTACAAAAAACAATAAATAAAGAGATGCTGATGAAGTCAGTCCTTCATGAACGCCTCCCTTTTCCTGCTGACGCGGTTGGAAACGCATCATCACCAGTTCAAACAAACTGAATTCAGAAACCAGCCCGGAGATCCGTCGTTACATCTTTAGGTTCTGAGAGAGAAGCACAAACAACAGCAGCGCAGCGGGAACCACCGTTTCAAAAATAATATCCTGCTAATTAAATTCCACAAAAAAAAGCCATTAAAATGTCTCCGGTGCTGTTTGGCTGACGATCACAAGATAGGAATGGTGAAAGGAGTGAACATCTTAACGGTCTAATGGCCGCTGTGTGAGGAGGAGGAGGAGGAGCATCTTCATCAAGTCTTCAAATGTAAAATCACACACATATTCATATTCCACATAACAGAGTAAAGCAGATATACAAGGTCTGTACGCCGCAGTTAAATGAAGCGTTTTCTCAAGGGAGTCTGGTCCTCGGAAACACAACCGTGTTTGTCCAGAGGGGGCGCCACTGAATTAAAAGTTTGTTGTTGCATCAAAGTAAATAAGTTACGTTACAAAACTAAAGTCAAATAAGTCAACATTGATGGCGGTTTCCTGGGTGAAAGTCTTCGTTTGTCAAACATCCACCTCGACCTCCTTCATAAGCCCACTTTCTTTCTTTTTTTATAACAACAGACTGTCTAATACTGACAGTCCTACATGAAAATTAATACAAATAATTAAAAAAAGCAGTGGTCATGTACGTGGGTTTAGACCACGTGGATCCACAGTCCTCTGATCTGGTCCGGTCCAAGTCCGAGACCAGATTTGCCTGGAGCCATTTAAATCACGGCTGTCTAGTGTTCACAGTGAAATATGTATTTTATTTTATTGTTCTGAACTCATTTTTATTGCACTTTATGTATTCCTGCTTTTTGGCATTTTATCTCATAATACCCAGCGTAATGTTCCTTTCACCTTTTACTGTGAAGCACTTTGTTTGTTTTATACGAGTTTTATGGGCTCGAGTTCCTCCTGCTCCCGAGTTAAAGCATCAGGACCCGTTATATCGGACTCCTCTGCTTTAGGAAACTGTAAATCCGACCGGCGTTTGATCGTTGGAAGAGTTAAAGTCACGTCATTTATACTTCCTTCCCGGCGACGGTGTAATAATAATCATTTCTAAAGGACGCTTCACGAGGAGAAGAGGCTGAACTTGAGAAGGAGGCGAGGGCAAAGCAAACCCGCGTGGGAACTCTTAAAATACCCCCTTAACTAGGGCAGCACACGAGGACTCGGAAACCCGTCCACCAGTTACAGAAACCAGCACAGACAACCCTGATAATAAATACAAAACAGGGCGTGGCGAGGGATCAGGAAATCAACCACCTGACCTGCTGCACGGCGACTCGGATGGCCGAGCAAACGTGGAGATGGACTGCAACTTTGGATTTAAGCACCGCCAGCGAAAGCAACTTCCATAAAAAGCAGGGAGGACGGCGGTGAAAGATTCATGGCCTGCGTATTCACAGCCATCCGTTTCACTGATGAGGTCCACGGCGAGCGATCGGGCGAGCCTTGCATATTGTTAAAAGTAAATTGGTGCCTTTGAATTCTCGCAGCGTGTCCCGGCCGGCCGTCCTGCACATATAATGGATTCCGGTAATGAAGCGGCTTTTTTTTGTAATACGGGAGGGGAACAATACCAGCTATAAAGCGTTGTACTATGCAGCCCCTCTGCATTTGTCACCATTACAGTCAATATTTGGTGACTGCCACAAGATGAATGTGGCCCCGGGGACAATGAAGGAAGCCCGGTCTAATCTAATGTGAGTCCTGATAGTCTGCGTGGTCCCCCGTTGGTCCAGGTAATGGTCTGCTTTATACAATGCAACTCCAGCTATTCTCCGCCGCTTCACCTTGATGCTCCACGAAGCATTCATGTTCAAAAAGGCAATAATGCAACACAAACACCACAGTGATAAAACGGAGTTCCTTCTAATAGTTTAAGTTTTCAAACGTATCATATTCTGAGTCCAGGTACGACCGGCTCCAAATATTAGCGGTGAAATCTATTTTTCAGGGTCGTCTCTGCTGGTTGAGCTCAAACGAAGTGAAATAGTTGGAAATGAGTCGTAGTCACGTTCATGTCAATTAACTCTTGATTTCCTCTTTAATCCTCCTTAAATGTCTTTAAACATTTTATTGTTTTATTTCAGGAAACTGGGATTTGTTTGGAAAGAAGCTGTTTCAAGTTTAAAAGTCTAGATAACTTTTTGAAAGTTGATTTTTTTTTATTGTTGTCTTCTAAAGTCTGCCATTTAAAAAAAGTAAATAGTCATACTCAGCCATTTACATGATCTATGAAAAAATGATTCACTCGAAAAGGTCGACATTGTGATATTCACACATTTACAAGTATTTCACAATATTTTGCAGCAGGTTTGTTTCTCCTTCTGAGCAGAAATGTGTAGATTTCCTGATGGTGATGCATCTCTTAAAAAAAAAGAAAAATGTGATCCTTTTATCATTTACCATTTTATCTATGAATGTTTTAAAACTTCATCTCCACTTTGGTATTTTATAGACTTTTTTTTTTTGGCTTGCTTTATTCCCCGTCTTGTATCGAACATCTATTAAATAAAGTTGAAAGTAAATGTCCAATTCTCCCAAAACTAAAATAATAATAATCGGCATAATCCAGATCTGAAAAACTAATATTTGTCTCTATAATAGTGGAATATTGGGCTACTTATGTAGTAGAAGGATCTGATCCTAGTTCAGCAGCGTCGTTCATCAGGAGTCTGGCTCTTAAAAGTCAATATGGTGTAATGCTCCTTTAACCCCGCCGGGATGAGAACAGCTGATTTCTCACTGTACGTCCACCAGGTTAATCCAGCCACAAACAAGCTGAAACTATCTGAGCGGAAAGCATTTATTTTCTCTGGCGGCGTAAGGGAAGCGCCCTCACCGTGTTTGTTGTTTTTTCTTCCTCCATAAGAATCTGACAGCCGCCTGACAGGAAGCTTGTCAACAGACCGACGGCGAACGCCTCGGGGCCGCTCGCCGTCTCCAGCCGGGGAAAAGGACATTAGCATGCGAGGGGAGTCCGAGGCCTGTGTGTGTGTGTGTGTGTGTGTGTGTGCATCGTATCGAACCTCCCTCCAGCCATACACACTACAGGCAACTCCATTTACACAACCACAAAAAAGGCATGTTGCCATGGCGACCACATAAAGAACCAGCATGCAAACCCAGCTCTTTTTCATTTTCTACCACTTTACGATCAATAACACAGATTCCTGCATATCGTCGTCATGGTTGTGCAAATAAACACACAACAACAACAACGACTCTGTTGTGACTTAAAGCACATCGTTTTACAGCAAAGTCAGTATTTTTTAACACACTGCACAACAAACAGCAATTAAAAACAAAACCCAGGGACCAGCGACACCAATAAATAGAGAAAAATACCATAACATGACAAAAAGGGAGGCAAAATAAATAAACCGAGGTATAAATATGTGATTTTCTGCTGTAATGACCAAAAAAAAAAAGAATATGAATCCACATTGAATGTATTCAAGGTAATATTTCCTCACCAGGAGCTTTTACTGCATTGTTGTCTCCTCACTTTCCGAAAAACAATCAATTTGTTGTCGCAGCGTCCGACGTTAGCTAGCTCGATGATGTGTCAGGATTGTTGCGGTGACGTTGAAATGTAACCGCTCATTGAAAGATTTTAAAAACATTTTTATTCAGGTGAATTCTTGAGAATTTATTTTAAAAATTAGCAAAAATTTACATTTTTTTGTAGTACCACTACAGTCCACTAGGTTGTCCGTTTTGTACCTCCAAATTCGTAACTTTAAACCTGTTTTAGAATCAGAAACTAGAGGAAAGTAGTCTCTGACAACACGCTCTCTCTCCTGCCGGTGAAATAAAAAGGCCTTCTGCGGTGACACCGCGTTGACTCCCAGGAGAAGATCGAAAGCATTTAATCCCGAAGCCGGCGGACGGCGTGGGGAGTTATTAATTCAGGGGTCTGATCCTGAAAGTGGGGCCATGAATCCCGACCGCTGATCGGGTCATTTCCTTTAAAAAGAACACCGTCAGTGAAAAAAAAGTGCAGCGAAGCAGAGACTCACCTCTGTGCTCACTCTCCATAAGGTCAAAGGTCAAACTTGTCGTCTCTGCATCCCACTGCCTCTCTCTCTCTCTCTCTCTCCTCCTGCAACACTTTAATCGCCACGGTTACAGAGAAATATTACCCGTTCATTTTAAAACGTGATGCGTGACATCGGAGTCGTCTGCAGACTAAACTATGAATGAACGATGACATCACAGCAGCTTTTATTGTAAAAAAAGGCCCATTTAAAAGCCGAGGAGGTTTTTCTTCCCGACAGCTGCTCACACACGAGTCTCTTAACGGGAACGGAAGTGTTCTTGTGATGCGGCGAAACCCGGCGGAGCATCTGTTAACCTTCTCTAATCCCTCCTCAAACATTTTAATCACTCTGTGCCAGCTTTTTGTTGTTTCGTCGTACTTTGTTTGCCAAAGGGTTCCTCCGCCGCGTTCCCCTGAAACTCATCAGAAACATGTGACTCTTCATTTGAGATCCCCGCTGACTGTGCAGCTAATTGCATTTCCCTCCATGAACATGCATCTGACTAAAAAAGGACTAGATCTCCTGGAGTGACGTGTTTAGTTCAGGAAACCTCTGGAAAATCTTGTTTTTTTATGATTCGAGTGAAAAACAATTTAGATTTCATTAAAATCGGGAACAACCAAAATGACCAAATACATAAATAAAATGAGCACAGAGACAAAAAACAAACCAAAAAAACCCACAGCATGACCAAAATGATGGCAAAAGAGACACAAAAAGATGATAAAGGGATACAAAACAACCAAAAATATAAATAAAATAGCCACAAAGTGGCGAAAAACTACCAAAAAGACATAAAATTGCAAAAACATATCGTGATGCAGATTTTCAACAGTTGCAGCACTTTTTCCAATAAAAAGGATCCAGCTGAAACCCTATATCTTGGGATATAGATTGGATTTCTTCACAAAATATTTGTGTTCTGCAAAAACAACAGTGTGAAGTAATAAAGTTGGTCTGTAAATCCATCGATTATGTTGATTCTAGTGGAAACTGACTCTTAGAAAGTACATTCCAGGAAGATCAGCTAGTTTCCGAACTCATTTTAAAGACGGTGAAACAGGATCGGCAGGCGGACCGGTGTGATATACCTCCAATGGAAGTATTAATACACCGTATCTGAGTCCCCCACAGGTCACAGGCTAAAAAAAGAGTCCCACATCCCATCATGCTCCTTTGAAAGCTGCTCATTAACCAGCGAGCTTCAAGCCCCCGGTCCTCCCCTCACGGCGAAGGGGGTTTTAATGGCCGAGGTTAATAAGAAAAGCCTCGCCGTTCATCTGCATTCAGCAGGAAAGAGCAGGTGGAACTTCTGTATTTTCTGCCCAGTTATTCAAACCAACAAGGATCCGAGACGGTGACACCGGGAGGAAACCGCCGCGGGGGGCTGCCAGGACCACCGCCACCGCCGTGTATACAAAATATTGTATATTTTGTGTTTTTCAGGGTTTGGGTTGTTCTTATGACATAAAGGGCAGAAAAACAAAGAAATATTAGAAAATAAGACAAACTGTTATATCTATGGTCTAAAGTTATTGAAAAGATTTCATGGAGTGAAAGTGAAAATAATGTATATATTTAAAGGGTCCTCAAGGGTTAAATACATTTAAAAATGAAACAAAAACAACTGAGGATCATAGATTCTGTCCATACACACTATAAAAACCTCACACACACACACACTGATCAGATCTAACTCACAGCTGGCATATGGAAGGATGTGATTTATGTTGTGGACTAATGTGACCGATCCACCGGCCGTTAAGACATAAATTAAACGGGAAGGGAAAAGAAATCAGAAATCTGTCAGAAATGGTCACGCCGGCACTAATGATGGAGAAAAAGGTGCAGAAACACACAAATTAAGTTTCATCAATATTTGAGCAGCTAGTTTTTCTGCCTCCAGTTATGCAGCCAGGAAGGTGGAAACAGAAATACTAGGACAGATTTTTGATTCGGAAGGATGACAAATATAAATGAGTTTCATTGGAGTGGACCATCCCATGAACTTGTGACCCGTCTGATCGAGTCCATGAGCCTTTAATGGATCCCTCCGGCCAATAAAAGGGGGTCCTGATCCCAGACATGCCAGTCACATTTTGGGCCAAACGATCCTCTCGGGTCAATCTCTCATTGATTAAAAAAAGGAGCTGTGGAAACCGGGAGGAGCAGTTATTGCTGCGGCGTGGAGCGGCAGCTAGCTAATGATCTCAGCGGGGGGGAGGGGGGCTTTTACAAATTGATCGTGAAGCTTCGACCACGAAGCCACGGAGGTTTTACACCCCAGCTTCGCTCCGGATCCCGAAGGTACGCGAATGATTTTTAAATGTTTGACAAAGAAGAATTTTACAGGGATTCTTCACTTTGTAAAATGTACAGATATTGTACATTTTACAACATGAGTGGCCAGTGTAATTGTGGGACTCCCTCCGTGTTCCTGATGTATAAACCGCCATTAGAGAAGAGAAAGGTCGGTAAAAAGGGCTCTTTGGATTCTCGTAGTCAAAGTGAAGTGGTCGTTTAAAAAAAAAAAAAACGCAGCGTGAATAGTAAAGAGTCCACCCGGCCTCCGTGGGGACGTCGGTGTCAAGAGTCAGGAAAACTGTCTCGTCACCAACTTTGGAAGGCGTAGCATTCTGGAGCAGCATGCCATCAGCAGAGCGGCTTTAGTGACCAGAATATGAAACGTGTCGTATTAAAGGATGTTGATCTGGACATAGAAACACTTCTCTGTCCACAGTTGCATTAATTTACTCCTGATGTGTATTATTTGTATTCTTTGTACCACTAATTCTACATTGTACTGCCTTTCTGTTCTGCTGCATTAGAGTCAAATGACATGGACTCGAGACTTGACTTGGACTTGAGAGGTGCCGTGTCTTCAAAGGCTTGATGTAGACCTTGCTAGAAAGACTTCAGACGTGACTTGGACGTGACTTCAATGACTTATTACTTGACTTGGACTTTTTGTCCGACAGGACTCGTGACTTGTCCTCAGGACTTGATTTGGATTTTTGCCAGACAGGCAAAGACTTTGGAAATGACTTGGCACTTGTTTTCAGGGACCTGGTTGGAAATCCCTTGAGACTTTCTCAGATGATCAGAATTCTAAAATAGTTTAGAATGCCATGAACATGATTCTGGACCTTCACAAAGACTCGGACAGACTCTTCATTTATCTTCAATAAAAGACTTGTTCTCGACAACGATGCAGTCTTTTTTTGTTGTTGCTGACTGAAAAAATGTGTCACACATTTCCTCCATCTGATGAATTTACTACTAATAATATGTCATTTGAATCTTTGTAGTCTTTGTAGCTCTATTACTTCTGCCTTTCTTTGTATGCTGCATTCGAGTCAGATGACAGAAAGTTTCGTACAGACGGTTCAGAAAGCCCTCCGGCGTCAGGCTATGGGTCGTATAAATAAACTCATCCTGAGAAAAGAAGTCCTGATCCTCATCTCAGACACCTGAGCTGGACCTCGTTAGTCAGAGAGTCCCTGCACAACGCCGTCCCCGAGGACGCTCGGAAAAACTGGAACGGACCGCAAAAAAAAGCTGGAATCGGATTCATTTCTCAACCATTTGACGTTAATCAGTTGGCTTCATTCCAGATATGTTCAGTATGAACATTTTGTCTGATTTGTAACGCCAACGTGATTTGCTTTATTAGTTAATGCTTGACTGGTTAATCATTTGTGTTTCGGACACGTGGAAGCATTCAGGGTCGTCAGCAAACCTTCTGTTGATCAACTAAAATACATTATTACTCCAAATGTGATTCTTTCTTTAGGAAATTACACCAACTTAACAGCACAATAAAACCAGGACCTTTTCATGGAAATGTACTTTTTAAAGGACACTTTCAGAGTACAACTACACCGTCCGCCTCTTTAGGATGACAGCGTAAAGAGCTGTGCTTTTTCTGCTCTTCTTATTCACTCTGTTCTCGGAACATTTCACACCCCTGTTTGACATTCAGACGGTCTGTTGGCATGAAAAAAAAACAGGAAAAAAACATCACGATTTATCATTGCCTCCACCCTCTATAGATTTCAGAAGTCATTATTATATGACACATTCCGTGATGAAATTATTCATATCTTTGTGTCTGAATTATTGGATGCAGTTTTGTTAAAAAACAAACAAAAACACAAGTCAGCTTTGTTCAAGGCTCTCGTCCAATCAGAACAGCAGGAATACTGTCCTTTCTGGAGATGAGACGAGCTCTGAAAGAGAACACGTGCAAGGCCTCATCTCTATTGAGCAAAGGTCATCTTTTCTTCTTCTTTTGGCAGCTGCCTTTGTCAATCTTTTATATATATTATATATATATATATATATATATATATATATATACCACGTATGGTTGGGTGTGTATTCATGCCTGCAACGCGTTGGCCCGGTTTAAATTTCGCTCCGTGTCTGGTTTCTCTGCCGCAGCCTCCCAGTCTCCACATTTGTTGCTTTTCCGTCCTCGGCCCCTCTGAAGGATAAATTACAGATGATAAAAGTGCGTGTTTGCATCCAACCCCCCCGACACAATGCCCCGACGCCTCCAGTAATGAGGTCGTTATTATGCATATCACAGATATCAAGAGGAATGAGCTTAAAAGCTTACGCGTCTAATTGATTAAGGCGAGGCAGCCGCCGCCATTCGCCGCTCGGCGCTCGGCGCTCGGCGCTCCGCGACAAAGACGCCTGTTTTGCTCAAAGGTTGCGATATCTGAACGACTTGTTCAAAGGCTTGTAATTAAATATGGCTACACTTTTGACTTCAGTAAATAAACAGACGTCGGGGCAGAGACACGCTGGAATAAGGATGAATCAAATTTGATGCAATACTTCAATTCCAGTTCTGCCTTTTTAGATTTCATGCTGTTTTCTGAGCTGGAAGGCCGAGGTTTTAATTTTCTTCTGACTTGGACACGACTTGGGACAGGTGTTGATTTGGGCTTCATTGCATACGACTTGTGACTTGTCCTCAAGGACATGAGACTTGGTTTTGGACTTTGTTGGACTTTAGACATGTTTTCAAGGACTTGAAGATGATTTGGGCTTTGCTCAACAGAACTTGAGACTTGATTATAAATGAATTGCATCTTTTCTTTAGGGACTTGAGACCTGAGTTGGACGTTGCTGGACAGGACTTGAGACTCCTCCTTTGGGACTTGATTGGACATGACTTGCATCTTTTCTTCAGGGACTTGAGACCTGAGTTGGACGTTGCTGGACAGGACTTGAGACCCGTCCTTTGGGACTTGATTGGACATGACCAGTCACTTGTTTCAGGGACCTGGTTGGAAATGAGCCGAGATGTTGCTTTTGGAGCTTCACAAAGACTCAGACTTGTGTATAATCTTCAATAAAAGACAACGATGCAGACTTCTTCTCTTTGCTGCTGACCTGAAACTCTTTCAGGTCAGGTACGCGGCGTTTCCTGCACCTGAGCGATGGCGGTGGAAGCAGCAGAGACTTGGAAGCACTCTGCGGTGCAAAGTGACCTGGATGAGAGCTGGAGGATACTTATCTAATGTGGGGCGCCGCAGATTGCTTTGTATCCGCGGGGAAACTTCAGGGACACAATCTGCTTAAAGCAGATAGAGGAGCTCGCCGCTCCGAGAGCTCCGAGAGCCTCCGGTCTCCGCCGCTCGCCGGCCAGAAGCAAAAAAAAAAACCCAGAGAAAAACTAATTGATTTATTTACTCCCTGCTGATTACATTTCATCAGGCAGATGTTGCCTAACCTGCTTATTTGTCAACTTTCCATTGATTGACTTTGCCTTCGTTGGCAGCGCTCACTATGGGAACTAATTAAATTAGGTTTTAAGTTCATCCTGCTCTCAACTGGGAAAAAGTGACCTTCCTTCTTTTTTCTTTTTCGGCCGTTTCTTGACTCTTGAGTTGTTTCATTGGCTTCACCTGTGTTGGTCCTTGTTAGTGAGAGTCACTCTGTGGAGGGGGGGGCGGGACTAAAGGCTCAGCATTTGTTTGAATTAAATTAACATAATTAGCAAATAGAAAGTAGGAAAGCATGGATGCGATCCGCCGTCTAGACCGCCTGCTTTCATCGCCGCTGCCGGTGAACAGTCTTCATCAAAACAGTAACATATCTTACATGAATGTTTCCTGTTTGTCTGTTGTTTTGAGTTCAAAGTTCATCAGATCACAAGCGACGGAATAATGTTTTAAAAGGATGTTTATTAAAAGCTGTTTTTATTTTGTTTGTAAATTAATGTATGCAGCGCGTCACAACTAAAAATGGCCAAATAGCTTCGTTTGAATTCACAACGTTGACCACGTGTTTAAGACTACGTCATTTCATCACTATGGAAAACCAACGACGACCCCTTTTTTAAAACCAACTCTGGATTTTAGGCTTAATCCTTCGTCCCGAGCTGAATCGTTATCTCTAGAAGGATCAACAGCTCGACGAGGCGGATCCGTGAACTAATCCCAGTTCACCCTCCGAAATAAAGCAGCACGACATGTACCCGTCTCACTCTCTCTGCTGCCATGTCCGGAGACGTCTCGTGGAGGAGAAACTGACCCCGAGGATGCGGTCGGCGCCGCTGGGCAAGGCCGTTCCCGAGCTGCTGTAAGCGTGGATGCACACTCAGCCCCGCGGGGCCCGGATGCTGGTCTCGACTCCCTCGGATCACAAGTTCAATTAATTTCACAGTCGGAGGCTCCCACAGTCATGTTCTCCTCGCCGGGCCTGTTGTCTGGAACCGGGAAGAATATGATGCACCGCAAGCCTCCTCCTCCTCCTCCCAGTCGCCCGGAGCCACATCACATCTGATAGGGCCACAGCTCCGCAGCATATTAAAGCTTGGCTTCACGGCGATAAGGCCGAGACCAGACGGACGCCTGCATCATTACAGCGCTGCGAAGGAAGACGTATCTGTTCCCAACGGTTTGAATTGACAGTCAGCAGATCGATCATGTGACCCGGATGAATAGAACAGGCTCAGCTGCTGAGTGTGTTATAATCAGCTGATGTGGTCGTGAGAGGAGAGGAGGTTTCGCCGGCTTCCAACCACGCGAAGGCTCGTCAGTGAAAGTTCACCGACACACGAAACACGAGAAAAAACTTCTAATGCAGAAACAATTTATAATCAGATTCAGGAATTAATGAAGTACTTCATTGTATCCTGTTTCTGAGTTGATATGTTGTCACTGCAAAGGTTTTATTCCTCACAGGAAAAGGAAGTTAAAAAAAAAACAAATATGGACCCTTGGATAAAAGGTCGTCATAAGGCGTCATGTTTGGTGACTCATTGTTTTCATCACGCGTAGCTGCCTGATTACTTCCATGAAAATCTAAATATAAATGAGAAGATTCTGCAATGCAACACTTGACAGATGCTAACCTTGACGGTGGCCTTCGCTAACTTTACCCGAACCTCACCACCTCACTGTGGCCGTCGGGCCCAGATGTCGCAGAAATAATTAACCAAAATAGATTTGCATGATATAAATATTTATATATATAAGGATAGACTTTCTTGACTTTGACTTGGACTGACTTTGTTACAAGATCGACCTGATCTGCACCAACAAATTCACAAAAATAACTTGCATGTATTTATTGCATGTAATAACTTGCATGTATTTATTGCATGTATTTATTGCATGTATTTACTTGCATGTATTTATTGCATGTATTTATTGCATGTAATAACTTGCATGTATTTACTTGCATGTATTTATTGCATGTATTTATTGCACGTATTTATTGCATGTATTTATTGCATGTATTTATTGCATGTAATAACTTGCATGTATTTATTGCATGTATTTATTGCATGTAATAACTTGCATGTATTTACTTGCATGTATTTATTGCATGTATTTATTGCACGTATTTATTGCATGTATTTATTGCACGTATTTATTGCATGTATTTATTGCATGTATTTATTGCATGTAATAACTTGCATGTATTTATTGCATGTATTTATTGCATGTATTTACTTGCATGTATTTATTGCATGTAATAACTTGCATGTATTTATTGCACGTATTTATTGCATGTATTTATTGCATGTATTTATTGCATGTATTTACTTGCATGTAATAACTTGCATGTATTTATTGCATGTATTTATTGCATGTATTTACTTGCATGTATTTATTGCATGTATTTATTGCATGTATTTATTGCATGTATTTACTTGCATGTATTTATTGCATGTATTTATTGCACGTATTTATTGCATGTATTTATTGCATGTATTTACTTGCATGTATTTATTGCATGTATTTATTGCACGTATTTATTGCATGTATTTATTGCATGTATGCATTGGGCAAGAAGCACCCTGAACAGATCTGGGCACCCAGAGGAAACCCAGATCCCAGTCCTGGATCTTAAACCAGCTCCGTGAGCCGCGTTTACCACAATGCCTAAACGCTGATGGCGCTCTGCAAAAACAAAACCCCACATTAGGCCCGGTGATGAAGGAGAGCACAATGGGTAAATATTATAATGAACCATGATGCATTCCTGCAGGCGCTCAGCTGGCGTCCCGACTCTTAATGGGCGCCAAAGAAAAGTGGCCACGCGGCTCGTTGAAACCTCTCTGATAGATGTCCCGCATTACTATCCTTTTCCCTCCCCCCTCCCCCCCATCCTCTTTGCCTCTCTGTCAGGTGCTGCAGTGCATGCTGGGTGTTTTTATCAAGGCGACTCACAGGGGTGATGTTTTACTCCCCAGGAGTAAAGCCTCCAATCCCTGATCTGACTGATGCAGAATGTTTTATCAGTCCAAGCTGCTGTTTTCTCTTAAAACACTACTTTTATGAATGAAGGCTGGTGTGTGTGTTTTGCATAAAGATGCATCACTGCAGTGTTTTGCAGGTTTGACTCCGATGCCTGGAACCTGGTGGGTGTTCGGCTTCTCCTCAGTCACAGAAAACATCCAGCGGCGGCGTAATAACGAAGACTTGTACTTTCTGAAGTTATTTCACTTACAAGTACCAGACGTTAGAGCTCGCCGCCGCCAGAGCAGCAGCAATCACACCTCCACCCAACTGGGCGCTGATTTGTTTGTGCGCCCGTTCCCCCGTCTCCCTGATGAGCTTATTGTGTCTTTTTGCCGAAGCTCTTAGCGAGTGAATTGTGTGTTGATTATGAGCCGCATCGCCGTGACAACGAGCTTTGAGATACGCTCCATATGATTGTTTCCCCACTATGTCAGGTATGAGCACTACACTACCCACAACCCTAACGTGTAACACAAGACACCTGTGATTGGTGAGGCTCACTGTTGCCATGGAAACGTTTACCGGCTAGTGACGACCAACATGGCGGCTCGTTTTTATACGTTTCAACGTCTTTAGGGGGCTACTTTCCAGAGGTGGGGAGTCATCATTTGCAGTTTGTGGGACGAGTTGTTCCTTCGCTCAAACAAATTCTATACACTTTTTTTTCTTTTTTACTGGGAATCAAATGTTTCATCTTCCAGGATTAAAACTTTCTTAGATGGATGGACGTTCACTGTGGAGCTCTAATGGAAGATGCTTTTATTTGAACGGCCATCATTTTACTTCCAGTGGTTAATTTGCACGTCAATATATAATTTGTTTTTGCCATAATACTTCCACACAGAATCTTAGGTGGTTAAACAAGCACCGTACTTTGTTTTCCATCCTTCTGAGTTTACCTTTTCACAAGAAAAGCCCTAAATATATCATATTTAGCATTTTCATTTCTGGTAAAACACAAAATCCACTTTAGTTTCATGAACAATCACTTTTCTCAAACATTATCTATTAGTCCCATTTCATAGTGTTGTTAATTTAATTTCTGTGCACTTAATTAGCATGAAATTGAGAGGCGAGGTAGTAGAAGTACTACAGTTGCAGTACTTCTACTACCTCTAGTTTCCAGTGATGATCAGTGCTGTAGTTCACTCATTCATATCCTCCCAGCCTGTTTTCTCCTCTTGGGTGGTAATATTTTGCATATACATTATCACTGTGTGTGTGTGTGTGTGTGTGTGTGTGTGTGTGTGTCTTCAGCCAGATATTAAGAAATTGAGCTCTCCTTGTATTCCAAATGAGGATATTGTCCTTCACAGCACGGCCATTAAGGCTTTTATTCGTCCTTGGTGGTCAGCGTCTTTCCCCTGAATTACTCCCCCCCCTCCCCTCCCCCGGCAGCTCTGGGTTTAAATGTGATTCCTCTTTATTGTAAAAGGAAAATACTTTCCCCTCTGATAAAACAACACCGCCTCGGGCCGCCCTCCTACTGTATCAGAGCCGCTCCTCGCATACCAATACGAGCTGCAGCCCTTTAAGTGTCGCCGTTTGGTGCTGACAGAAGCGTTTCCATGTCCGGCTCCCCCCCCCCCCCCCCCCCTGTGTCCTTGCCCTCCACTCCATAATGGATATTGACAGGTGTGCCGCAGATAACGCTAATCTGCATGCTAACAGGATTTCACGTTTCGTAATGGAGCTTTCTCATTCAATTCACAACTTTTTGTTACGCCGCTAACAGCGTGTCACGGTGCCCCCCCCACCTAATCAACCTCCTCCACCCTCCCCACCCCCCAGGCCTTCAGAGGGGAAGGATGTGAAAGTGGAGCCGGACTCATTTACAGGTCTCTGAGCCGAGAAGGTGAACTGCCATTGATGCTTATTGAAAAATACTGATTTATTTCTACTCTAATATTTACTTTTTAGACGTTTATCTTAGAAACTAGAGACGTGGCGTTTAAAGAAATTAGATTATTGGGTACATTGTGGGAAATGTAGTGTTTCGGAGCAGATAAAAGTCTGTATATTCTCTTGGGATCTTCACCTCATCGGCTTCGTTAGCCCTCTATTTATGGGCCGGGCGAGAGAGGGGAGAGAGAGGAATCATTCCACATTGTGTGTTTTGGCGGCTGCAGCTCGGCGCCGTGAGAAGACTCCGCCTCCTCGCCGCTTCCTGAATCACACTCATTGAGGAAGAAGCAGAAATTAGCGCTCCGATGAACGCAGTTCAAACAACCCGATGAAGACCAATCAGAGGACGCCGCCAGGAAGCTGCCCAGCGACAGTGTGAGGATTTCTTTATGGATTTTCACAGAGAATGTTTACATATCAGAGTCCAAACAAATATTATATGAAGCATAAATCATAATTGTTATTATGAGTGTTGAGCAAGGAGAGGAACAAGCTCAGAAAATGAGGATTTCTGCCTTTTTGATGGTTTAATCGTCTCACTTCTTATATTCCTATTTTTTCTTCATGATCTTCATTCATTGGGAATTAAAAGTGATCACGTTTAGAGCTCGCTGTGTTTAAGTGACGAGGTGTGTTTCAGGTAAAGCCTCACCAACAGTTGACCACACAGCTGTTTTCATTTGTGCACAATTAGACGTCTCATCAGCCACAGCAACCGGAAACACCTGTGCAGGTGTGTGTGTGTGTGTGTGTGTGTGTGTGTGTGGTCTATAAATGGGGGAAACCCAGCAGCATGAGGCTTTGACGAAATATAACACCAGTAAAAACATGAAGTTTGTGATGATACAGGTCACGAGTGAGAAGTCATGAGCTGCAGTATTAATCATTACATGGAATGTTCAATATGATAAGATTATGATGAACAAAAAAAGTAGAATAAATGAAGAGAAATGATGAGAATTAAGAGAAAACAAATGACCAGATATGAAAAAATGCATTTTTATCTAAAGACTGAGCTGCAAATGGGAAACACTGTAAAAAAAAATATATATATATTTTCTCATTAATAGAAGATTTGAGCTTCAGCAGGAAGCAGCATCAACGTGACCTTGATCCAAACCTGCGATCGTGGCCTTTTTATTTAATTCATTATCGACACTTTAAACAAACGGATGCATTTATTCATCACGACGCTTCTCACAGAAAACTTACTTCACTGTTTATGTTGATGGAAATGTTCTTTATGCAAATTCACCAATTAGTGTTTGGAATAAATATACGTTGGCACAAAATGCAAAAAAAAAAAAAAATAATAATAATTCAACCTCAGTGAACAAGTCGTCTCCTCTCCGACCTGAAACACATCAATATTTCAGACTCTCCTGCGTTTTTGTTTTTTTGGAGTTCACGACTTTCACTTAGGTCGGATCGCCGTACATCACGCATAATCCTCGACTTTCACTTAGGTCGGATCGCCGTACATCACGCATAATCCTCGACTTTCACTTAGGTTGGATCGCCGCACATCACGCATAATCCTCGACTTTCACTTAGGTCGGATCGCCGTACATCACGCATAATCCTCGACTTTCACTTAGGTCGGATCGCCGTACATCACGCATAGTCCTCGACTTTCACTTAGGTCGGATCGCCGTACATCACGCATAGTCCTCGACTTTCACTTAGGTCGGATCGCCGTACATCACGCATAATCCTCGACTTTCACTTAGGTCGGATCGCCGTACATCACGCATAGTCCTCGACTTTCACTTAGGTCGGATCGCCGTACATCACGCATAGTCCTCGACTTTCACAAGGACTCTACGAACACAGGAAATGACACGATGTCATATCATCACGTCTTTTACTATTTAAAGCTGCAGGAACAACAAAACTAAAGTTTTTGTTTGTGTTTGTTTCCAGCAAACGTCACCACGATGAGACAAACATTGACTGATTATACTGATTAACTCGAGGCGTTCAGGGCCATCCTGTAAAACCCAGAGGTGCTCAGCAAAGCAAAAACCAACGCTCTGAGCCAACGATGACATCATCATCTCATATTAAAAACAACGACATATTTATCGGATCAAATACAACGAGTATGGGGAAGTGGATCCACCCTCGGTATCAGATCCAGAAGCTGAAACTTTGGAGAGGATTTTAAAGAACTCGATCCAGAAGGAGGGCTGGACTCGCGTGTTCGATCCCCTCTGGATCGATACGAAGCATCACAGTCAGGTTGGTAAACACGGCTGTGCAG
Source organism: Chelidonichthys spinosus (assembly GCA_029853015.1). Lineage (NCBI taxonomy): Eukaryota > Metazoa > Chordata > Actinopteri > Perciformes > Triglidae > Chelidonichthys > Chelidonichthys spinosus. The sequence continues at coordinate 21,040,905 of CM056839.1, forward strand.
TGTGTGCTGATGATGTCACGTTACACGGCTTATTGATCCGTCTTTTGCTCAGGTTCAACGTTTTTAGTTACCGCCTGCTGGAGCTCAGAGCCGGAGGGGAGGGGAGGGGGGGGCATATAAGGACTCTGTAATGGAGGCAAATGATACCTGCTTGTCACGCCGGGACTCGCCTCCATGCAGTCATGCACAGACTCTCAGGCCTGCAGGGATCACAGCAATACTGCAGCATCCCAATCAGGCAAGGTCACCTTAAGTGAATTGGGATGAAAAGGGAGGAGGGGGGGGGGCGAAGGGGGGCAATTCCCTCGGGACGAGCAACTCGTGAAAAAGTAATTAAGCAGGATGCACATCGGTGGAGGAGGAGGAGGCTGTTTGTTGGTACACTTAATATCTGGGAACGATCGCTGAACGCCGATAACCTCGCCGTGAAAACCGTCCGTCAAAAAGTTCCACCAAATGTGAAAAGGCTCCTTAGAGAACGTGACGTAAACCGGCCGTTCAAACATCGGATTAATCCGGGAGATTAAACAATCTCTTGGATTAATCCAGAAAAATATAAGAATACAGGAACAACTGTGTTGGATGCTGCAGTCAGTCTCGGTGGCGTGGTTTGTGCTACTGGGTTAGCCTTTAGCGTCTCTCACTCGTCCTTTGGCTCAGTGTGTTTGTTACCTACTTACCTTAAATCCCTCACAAAGGCGTTCTCAGAACTATGACTGGTCCTAGTTTTTGGACACAATAAAAAGTTCTTACAACGATGAGAACCGCGTCCGTCCGTATGAGTGCTTTCTGATCTGTTCTGAAGGATCTTTGTTGTGGAGTTAAAAATACGCAGAAACATCAGGAGAGAGAATATAATCAATCAGATCAGGAGGCAGGTATGAAGCATCTCAACCCCCCGTTTTGATCACTGGGGTTTCAGGAATCCCATTCTGTTTGAACGCGTCTCCTGCGAGCCTTCCATCAGAATAAAAGCTCGGTCCAGAGTTGATCCATCACAAGGAATGGAGCCGGACGGAGGACCATCCCCCTCCTACCCTCACTGACACCAGACAGACATCCGTCACGCGGAGCCTCGGCGGTCTGCGTGGATCCACCAGGCCCGCTTATGAATATCAATGCCTTTGTTTAGCAGCTCGTTAGCTCTGACGTACATCCCAAACGCACTCTTTGTGCCGTTTCCTTTCTGTTGCGCTACGACGCTCCCACGCACAAAAAAACAAAGAGTTTGAGTTTGAGGTCATCGACGTGCTTCTTTTGAAAGGAACTGTTTAATGTTTCTGTTTGTCTAAAAGCGTTCCAACCCTTTTAACATGCAAATAAGAACAAGCTGCTATTTTTAATGTGAGAACATGTTCCACAATATGGAAATACCCATTTACAAGCCCGGCTCATGAATTCAAATGTTCAATCAGCAAATATCAGCAGGAAGAGGCGCTCCGAGGAAAAGTGCTGATTGTTAAGAAGTCTGGTTTGATTGTCGGAGGAGAAACAAACACACTTCGGTTGGTTTTGGAGGGGGGGGGGGGGGGGGTAGGGGGGCAAGGACAGGAAGGATCCATCCATCCATTTTCTACCGCTTATCCTGTATTTAGGGTCACGGGGGGCTGGAGCCGATCCCAGCTGTCATTGGGCGAAGGCAGGGTACACCCTGGACAGGACGCCAGTCTATCACAGGGCCAACATGTAGAGACAAACAACCATTCACACTCACATTCACACCTACGGGCAATTTAGAGTCTTCAATGAACCTATCCCCATCCTGCATGTCTTTGGACTGAGGGAGGAAGCCGGAGAACCCGGAGAGAACCCACGCTTACACGGGGAGAACATGCAAACTCCACACAGAAGGAACCCGGGCCGACCCGGGGATCGAACCCAGGACCCTCTTGCTGTGAGACGAGAGTGCTACCCACTACACCACCGTGCAGCCGACAGGAAGGATCAAGGATGAAAATGAGGAGTCACATGATCTGTGCAGGTACGTTTATCGACTGCAGAAATGAGATATGAGGCGTTCAGCTGTGACACGTGCACATCTGCCAGTCTGTTTCAGGACGTGTGTGTGTGTGTGTGTGTGTGTGTGTGTGTGTGTGACGCCGACAGCCAGCTGTTAAACTGTACGATGGAGGCTGGTGGGACCGCAGCATCAGACTGACAGCCCCCGCCATCAGGTGTCTAACGTGTCACCTAATGGGTGCAGCGGGAGGGTGACGGTGCACAGACGGGTCAGACTCTCATTTATCTAAAATATTAGTCTCAGCTCGAAGCCGCTCAAACATTTAGTCTGAGGAATATGTGTTCCAACCCAAACCTCTCTGTGGACGAATACGAGGAGGAATCATCCTGATGTTTGCAAACCTGCTAGTCTACCTTCAGTGTCTGGTCTCTCCTTCCTTCCTTCCTTCCTTCCTTCCTTCCTTCCTTCCTTCCTTCCTTCCTTCCTTCCTTCCTACACATTATTAATATCTGTAATAATAATAATGTGAACTCCACCACTCAGTCTGTCCCTGATTATATTTTTAAATTGATTGGTCCGGTAACTACGAGGATAGTTTTCTTTTAATTGTTTTGGACAGGGGGAAATAAAACACACACACACACACACACACACACACACACGCCATTTAAACGTGTCATCAACAGTGAATGTCAGTCAATGCATCACCAGCAGGGACGCGGGTATTTTTAGGAAGACGCCTCACGTTTCCCTAAAAAAACAGTCTCACGAGGCCAGAGAACAACTTTACATCTAGTTAAATACGTAGAAAAGATAACATTTTATATGTGTTAAAGTTACTTAAAGTGTAATTATTGTAATTTCATCCAAATTGAATTTGCAAACAATCCGTGGAGACTGTTACTTCCTGTCTTGAGGTCGATATACCCAGGATTTGGAGGTTACAGCACAGCAACAAAGCCGAGTCATGTGAGCTGCTAGTGACTGCTGACAGTTACACGGTGCAAGTTGAAGACATATTTAACACCGGACATAAATTGTGATCAGCAAAAGCCCCATTTCAAGCATGAAAATCCTTTCTGGAGGCGATCGTCCCACTATATCACGGAGACTCTGAAATAGAGCTGTCAGGATCCAATCATCGGTTCAATAAAACACACCTCTGGAGGAGGAACACCTTGGCACGGCGTTCTCGACGTGTTTTATGTCACTTTGCAGCAGCAACACTACATTAACTCGTGTGCGAGACACTAGAGGTCTTCACGAGTCAAAGATAATGAACCCGAAACGTGGAAAAGCTGCGCTCGTCTGACGAGCCCCGAGGCAAGGTGATGCCCATGTTTTCATCTTTCCGGATCACAGAGTGTCAAATCTTCTCAAGAGAAAACGTGTCCTCATAATATCAAACATGAGCTTCATGTCATATCACAGATTTAAGCTGCTCGGTGCATTCGTTGTGAGCTGGCGACAAGCCATGATGACGTGCCTGAAACCTGCATCCTCTCTACTGGCCATCAGCACCACGGTGTCGACTGGTCCATTTAGAGTCAAAAACAGCATAAAGCAGGGTATGAATTAGGGGCGGGGCTACCGTGTGATTGACAGGTGGCTAACACAGCGTTGTCCGGTCTGTGAGTCCATGTTTTGGTCCTTGAACTTGAACCCTTTCAGCGTGTTTTTAACCCTCTCCTGTCACTGCTGGTTCTGGAAAAAGACAAAGACGGCAACGGGCGACCTGAGGCTTTGAGACAGCCGTCCACAAACAAATGGCCCGATGACTTCAGCCACTTCTGATATACAACACAGTCTAACTCAAACCTTTTAAGATATAAAAGACAGAATACGTAGTGCTACCTGTTAGCAGCACTGTGCTCATACACATTAAGAATTACACATCGTACTGTGATTGATGCAAAACAATCGGGAACCAATAAATAATGTCACGGCCGCTCAATCAGAGCGTGCACTTACCTTCCACCTTCCACCTGACAGGTGTTTGTCAGCTGTCAGGACGCTTTAACGAGCACCTCGTTAACGCCTGACACCCTCACCAGCCCATAAAAGCCAAACAAATCAACCGTACGTCCATCGCATTCATTCAGACCTGCTGTCCAAACGACCACCAAGAGAGATACGTGGGCTCGCGATACCTCTGGAGAACGCTCCGACGCCGCGATTATCAGTCGTGATGTGCGAGTGATTTTCTTATCGGGTACGAGCAGAGAGGAACGTTCTCTGGCAGAGAAGGAGGAATGTAGGAGGACGTACCGTAGGAGATGGGGATGTCCAGGTCGCCCTGCCAGGACATCTGGCCCGACTCGTCTATGGAGTGCTGCGCTGTAAAAAACAACAACAACAACAACACTCGTTTACAGCTCGGATTCATGGAAACTCAAAAAACGACTGCGCCATGATGACACCCAACGAGGCAGGAAGTGTTACTTTTGTCATTGGAAGTGTGGATTTAATCACAGATAGTAAACTGTGTGTGTGTGTTAATGTCCAACTTCCACTGAGCTCAAACAAAAGTCCCACTCATGTTGTTGTTGTCTTTTTGGCAGACAAATAGAAGGACAGCATGACAGTCGCTTTGCGAGTCAAACTTGGTTTGGAGGAAAAACCAGAAAACCATGGCTGGACTTTACCTTTCAAGTGGCCGCGGCCGAGCGTCACGAACCCGGAGGAGATGAAGTTGTGCATGTCTTGGCCTCCGCTGCGCATGTTTTCTTTCCCATAGTGCCCTGAAGAAACAAACAAACAAACGTGGGAAATGAATATTACAGCAAAATCTTCTGAGGAATTATACGGTTTGCCTAAAGGTCACATCAGGAAGTGATGCAGTTTAGATGTCTGTGATAACATCTGGATTCCTCAAGAACAAAGATCACATAACTGATAATACAACAAAACCCTGTATGATCGTGTCCATGGCAACCAGGTTGCATAATAGAGTCGACCGATGGAGGCCGTTCAATGGGCCTGAAGACTGACAGCATCTGCACTTAATTACCCAGTAATGTCGGCCATTTTGTAAAGGAACAGCCACACAGATGACCAGAATACTAAACGGGGCTAAAAAGAGAGGAGCTGGACTCTCGGGTGGGATCATCGGCTCGTTGATGTCGCTGACTCCCAGAGATTCAGTCTCTGGATTTCTTTGGGGCTTTCGTGACAAACACCATAGGTGAAATATTACATTTTAATTGAAAAATAAAATCGCAGTGCTTCCGGCTCCTCGGAGGCAAGATGATTGGGGGTTAGATACACTTTGTCGGATTTAAGAAGGGAGACCTTCTCGGAGGATTTCCCCTGTGTTGAAAGACCACTCCGTAATGCAATTTGTACCACATCACCGGTAACTCTCCTCCCAAGCAGCTGTAATTGAGACTGCAGCCTGAACAAAAGAGGTGTCTGTCGCCACTCCGACGACTTCCGATTGTCCTGTCCATCACGGACGAGTCATTAGACGAAATGAAAGAAAAAACAGCAAAAAGAACAAAAGAAAAAACCAACCCAACAAGAAGAGCTGGATTGTTAAACCTCTCCTCGTCCTCTAGTCCTCTCCGGTCGTCCTCCTCTACATTAAGTGGCGAAACAGTTAAATGCCTCTTTCTCCAAGGAACTACTTCAAAGTCAATAACATCACTCAGACCTTTGGGCCAACGCAAAGCCAATATCGAATGCCGTTTCAAATTATCATAATGAGAAGAAACACCTGGGACCTTTAGGCCTTCATCACACCGAGCTCCAAAGCCTGAGCTCCAAAGCCTGAGCTCCAAAGCTCGTTGATCAAACTATAAATGGATCAACGACTCTGTTAATGAAAGGAAGAAATCCGTAAATATGAGAAGACATAAATAACATTATGTCCCTGAATCTTGTCTTTTTTAAGAGCTCAGTGTTGTATCTATGTAGATAACACAATGGTGTATATCTCAGTTATGAATGCTGATGATTCATAACCTTCTGTATGCTCCAAGGACGCCGCCGCCGCCGAGCTGGAAACAGGTAGAGACGCTTGACTGTGATATAAATTGCTCCCATGTGGCAATACAAACCCACATCCCCTTATTATCTCTGGAAACGTACCAGAGGATTGCTTTATCCACACGGCATAATGAAAACTGATCTCACCTTTTATCTGCTTTTTTTTTTTCAGAGAATAGCCACGTTATTAAAGTTTCACGTTTTTCATCACATATTTATGAATAAAGTGTTTTATTTTAGAGATTAAAAGAAACATAAATCTCTGGATAAATGTGAAATTTAAGAAGTTATGTTTTTAATTGGCCTTCTGGGAGAAAAGTAAATGGTCATCAAATGAGTGAAGCGGTGTGTAGACAGTTGTAGGAGTTAATATAAAGGGTTTCCTCTCAGCTGGATGTTAATTCAAGGTCCACCAACCAAAGTTTTCTATACGTTTCAAACACATTTCTTCACCAGGGATGGAACTAAGTTCAGGCACATTTGAAGTCCGTCTGTCTTTGATTAGAACAAAGGAAACGTATCATGAATACGTTTCCAATAAGTCTGCAAGAGTCCACATAGACCTCATCAACCAGAACTGAGGTACAACCTGAACCTCAAGTTCCAGCCTGAGAAACACAAATACAGTCTCCACAGGCTCAGACATCAGACTATCATCAGCTTCCATTCTTCGGTCTTGTGTCTTTTTATGTCGTCTGCAGGGTTTTAAACCTCGGAATGAACCCAGTTGCCGTGAGCGTCCTTTATGGAGACGAGTCCATTGTCTCCATCTGCAAAGTGTGCAGGACATTTGTCGGCTATTTTCACAGAGCCATCGAAACTTTACAGCCCCCCAAAAAAAAGAAATATGAAAGAACAGAACTCTGGGAAATTGTCAGCGTTAATGGCCACTCAAGTACCATCCACAGCCCAAAGACACACTTCATCAGCATCTCATCGCAGGTATAATATCACTTCTGGAACATCGTGTGGGAGGAGACCACATCGTATACTGCTGATGAGTCCAGTTACGATCCAGAAATCCACCCGTGCATGTCACAACTCTCATTGTTTCTTCTTTAATTCTCTTTTTTGTGGTAGAAATGCCATTGGATTGTTTTCTTATTCAAACATTATTTAAAGGTGTTTTCTTAACCACTTAGAGTATATTAAGCATTGATAAAAAAGGATTAAAAGAGGGGATGAGCCACACACTATTAAGAACAGTCACAGCACCAATATATTTTATACGCCGTCATGCTGCTACATAAAGAAATCTATTAAATTCCATCTTTATTCTCCTCCCCCGTTAACTGTGATCTGTTGCTGTGACCCAGGAGACGGTTCCTGACCAATGAATGGCTGTAGCCGATGGATTCCCTAATAAAGGTCTTCTTTTAAACGAGATGTGGATAAAAGACCTTTTTTCTTTACCCTTCACTTCAGCGAGAAGCAAGTCTGTTCCATTTGTTTCCACCAGTCAGTTTCCAGCCTGCCCTCCTGTCTGCCCCTATTGTCTCGTACGTTTCTTGTGTATTTAGTCCCAGTGTGATTCTTTTCCCTTCATCCTTTATGTCACTTTCTGCTTCCTCAGTTTTGCCTTAATGTCCGTTAAAGCTGAAAACAAATGCATTAACACAGAAACATAGATAAAAACCGACACATCATCTGCATATTATCCTCCTGAATCATTGCTTTCCATATAACCTTAAAACCTGACTTTTTTATTCTAACATCAATCCATTAAGCTTAACCCAAACTTAATTCTAGCCTTAAACCTCAACTAGCCATTTAAAGGTGAGAACTTCATACAATGTTAAACTCATTCTTGTAGTCTTAAATGCACAAATTAGAACTTCACATACTTTAGCAGTCGCGGTATGTTCCAATGCAAAAAGTGAATCCTGGAAAATGTCGGTAGTAGCAATGAAATCCATGAAAAGAAGCCAGACAAATCTGTAAGATATATAATCCAGGAGCAGCATCAATAATAATGAGTTTTGACCATTCCCCCACGGAAAGAAAGAGAACAAAGCCATCTTCTATTCTGAATTCACATCACTGTCATGAATTTGTCATAAAATCTGAGTCATGTCTTCCCTGGAGTGCCTCCATCCCTGCTCGGACACCCTCCTCCCCCTCGCCCATCCCCCCTTCCCTCTGAGAAGCACTCACCCTGGCACTGTCACGTCCTGCTCACACAGCAAACAATAGCAGGCTGATATGACACAGGTTGAACAATGAAGACATCTTTTCTGTGGGCGCCATATATATAATGAACAAAATAACAATGTGTGGCTCTGTGAATCACACGGAGGGATGGCGCTTACTCCCGAGGCGCTGCAACCTTCAATGAGCAACGTATTAAAACAAATGGGACTGCACGGAAATTAGCACCGGGCCAAAGTACGAATAAGAAGGCCTGCTCCTCAAAACAGACGCCACAGCACGTCAAACAGACGAACCAGCAAAGATCTGCAGAAATGGAGACGCATTCGACGCTGGAGAAAGATGAAGACATGTCTTCGCTATAAAGGTTTCATGCAGATGATTTGGAGAGGGTGGAATTCAAAACTTTTGTTGCAGAAACTTTAATGCTCCTGCATTTGCCTTCCTAGAAGTCAGCTGGCAGCTCAACAATTTAGGAAAAAATATATCTAATTGCTATTATTTGAACTGATTTTGATATTGCAATTTTAGAGGATGATCATTTTGACCGATTCACTGAAAAAACCTTTAGCAGGGATCTGTACCGACCAAGTCTGTAGCATATGATGTGTCATCCAGAACATCTCTTCAGCGACAGAATAGCTCATTCAAAATGGTATTTCAACACAATATATACTTTCAAAATAAAGTGATTTAGACTAAATAAATCAGGACCTCTTAACAATAAGTATACAGCAGGTTGCATGTCATGGGTCCCCTTCATTTTAGTTCATAATGTGCTGTAGTGGTGCATGTATTATCAAAACAGTAGCGTTTGGTGGACCTGGAGGTTTTTGCCAATTCACCAATGATTTCTTACTTTAAAGGATCTCTTGGTTATAACGTCCACACATTTGCAAACTTTGAATTGATGTCTTGAATCTTGGCAAAGTTAAAGTCTTCAAACAGAAGCAGTCAGAGTTACTAAAAGCGAGCAGAGAAGCAGATGTGATTTATATGATAATGCTGATACCTTTTTATTATTGCAGACATAAGGGTGGAGATTTAAAGCCAGATCGACGATCGGGTCGTCTATTTTCCACAAGTTTAAAAAGCAATTTTGCTGCAGAAGTTAAATCAGCAGTTCAGTGCGGCCTGTATCTGCGTGTTGGGTGGCGCTGGGAGAGAAGGGTGGAGGCAGCGTGACACACGAGTGAAACACAACACTGTTGAATCTGGGACACCATACTGGGGCACTTAGCAAACTGAGCTGATCCCTGGAGCCGGGATCTGGAGACCGAGCGAGGATAAAAGTAGGAGGAAAAGGGCGTCGCGCAAATGGAATTATCCGTGGACGGAAAATCTTGCGTCTCCCGCAGACGATGATAATAATTTGCATCTCAATTTTTTGAGCCAGTGCTGAGTAGGCTTATGGGGAAACCGCAGTGTGAGGCAGACGAGAACCCAGCCGCCGCCTTTGCATTTCATCTTCTGTGTATTTCCTCATGTGTTTCCTCTTAAGAGAGATTGAGGGGGGAAAGGCTTAAGATTCACGGTCCATCTATTTCGGTGGATGTCAGTCAGGAAAATGTTGTGGCAGATTAACACTTAAGCTTTACCATCGCAAGAACATAAAGTTGGATTTTCATTCAATGGACATCCAGCAAAAGCTACACATAAGTCGGACAAACCGACTCTGCTCTCTCGTCTGAGATGTTGATGTGCATGAAAGCAGAGGGGCGTCACCTACCGTGGTTCGATGCCTTGGCGTGAACGGGCGTGTAATGATTCTTCAAGGTTCTGACCGGCGTCTCGTCTTTCGGTGACCCGTCCATCTCTGCGATGTTTTCATGCTCATACTGAGATATTGGAACTGGTCCTTGTTGCCTCAGAATGTCTGCCAGGGCTCTGGAAAGAAAACACATCATGAAGGAAAAAAAGAGCAATTACCAACATTTTCTTTTTCTCCTCCTCTCGCCATCACCCTCAAGGTCTTCCTATATATATTATTTTTTTGTTGTTGCAGCTCTAATTTGAATCATAGCGGTATGGAGCACGGCAGAGTGAAATCCTAATTACACCCAGACTCAGAAGGGAGTCGGATTTTCAATAGAGCAGTACACAAATTACAGACGAGCCTTTTATGCTTGCCGGACTCCAGCTCAGGGCACATTTATTGAGAGTTAAGTCAGTGTCTCCTCTTTGAGGCCCACGAAATAAAAGTGATATTTCACCAACACACCATGTCCAACGTTTGGAGGCACAGTGTCAGCCCGTTAGATGGAATGTCGGCTCTGCATTGCCTTAAAGGAAATGGAAAGGGCAATTCAACTGTGTCAATGTCAACCTAAAGCAACCACACATTCCACTTTTCCGTAACTCTGTGACTTTGGGAGATATATACAGTATATAAATAGCAAATCCCCTTCCAGGAGGAGAACACTTTAGCCGTTTTCTTTTTCGCAGACAGAGGCGACCTGATTTTGCGTTGTCCCAGTTGGCTGCTGTCGTGTGCAGCGGGAGCTACAGTAGTTTGCAGGAACGGGTCCGACTTTCATTTTTTAACAACAAAGAACAATATTCGGCCTCTGAAACAAAAACCACAGAAATATAAAACACTTTGGATTATTAATCCGAAATGCTGTGACTGTTCATAATCCTTGTAGAGGTGATCGATACTGCATGTCTGGTGTTGATATTCATTTAGATATTTGAGAGTTTAAAACAGCTGTCAACACCGTATCAGTCAATTCTCATTCTGTTTTTACACAATTGAAATCCTTTTGATGAAAGCCTGAAAACTGAAAATGACAGTGGGCCAAGAATGGACCCTTGGGGGACGCCACAATTAAACTGAGTTACAGAGTAACAGCAGAATACTATGAAGACATAAGGTTCTATCTTCTGAGAGGTAACCGTTTTAAGTAGGACACTTAAACAATTGGACTGTCTCAGAAGTATTGCGTATACCGGGTATATCCTCTCCCTCCATAAAAACACGTAAATGAGCCTCAGTGCTGCACCTTCATTCCCATGAAAACACACTAGTAGTACAAATGAGTAGCCTTAGTTTGTAAGATTTATATCAGCACTAAGAAAAATAACTGGGTATCGTAATATTTGCCAGAATGGCTATACTTAGGAAATTGATTCACATGAAACTAGTAAAAAAACGTATGAAATAAAGTACGATACCCAAACATAGCAGGAACCGGAAAGGCTTGGCCCTGAGGGTGGAGAACCCGACATACATCCACACATGGTTAGTTTTATTCTTTTCTTTGGATTTCACGGAGCAAAAATAGAGAACAACACCAGCCGTATCCTTTTAAGATAAGGCCAACAGAGTGATCGATCTAATCAGAAACAAGCTAAAGCTTGTTCTGTGACAATGCTCTGCAATCTGTTGCATTTTTATTGTCCAGCATATTTGCTGATACCAGGATATCTGCGATAAGCTCAAATCGGCTGATAATATACGCCAAGAGCAGCCTTTTTAAACAAACCTTCTGCATTGAACTTTCAGCTATAGTGCTGCTGTTTTTGCACATTCCAATCGTAAGAGCCTTTTAACTCGGGTTCTTAGTCCTGCAATTGGAGAATAGAGCGTCATCCTCACCACCTAGCAGCATCTCGGGTTTGCCCCTGCAGAAGGTGATCAATACAGCCTGCTCAAACCAGTGGCTTTAGCTCTCACTTTGCATTTCTTGTGTTTCGGTGAAGGTCACAGACCAAACAGCAAAGGTCTGCCAACAGCTCAGTATTCTGCTCACAGTCCTTCCCCCCTCAGTCGCAGAAGTAAGAGACCAAATTGCTTTAGAGAAGCACCCACTTTTCAGCAGCAGACTCATGCCAAATATAAAGCTAATCCCGTGTTCCACTACTTCTATTTGGTCACGGCTGTCAGCGTGAACGTCTGCTGCCGGCCTCCGAGGTTATTCCTGCAGACATCATTACCAACAGCTCTACGTGCCAAATGGTCATTGAAAATAAATATAAATCATAACAAAAGAGAGGAAATGACACCATTGCGCACCCGGCAGGTCACGCCTCCTCGTTTAATCAACCTCTCCCTAAACTCTCGTGGCTCCTGCTTTATATTTAAGTGGCGGCATCAAGCAGATTCCACTTGAAAGTCCGCCCCATGGCTAAGATAGAAGCACAGCAAGGAGACACCAACTTCCACATCGCTTCATTTCTCCGAGCAGAGATGGAGAAGAGAAAAAAAAGTGCTGCATCATGAGCTTTGTTCTCTTTTTGTTGTTTCAAATGAAAAACTGTATCTCACGAGTCCATCTGGATATTAAAAGCTGACTGTGCCAACTTTTTAGAAAAGACACTTACAGCAATCACTGGAGCTTAAATTTAATCTTTAGCAGAGCTCCTTTGTGGTGTTGTCAGGGCCAGAATTTGGACATTTCTGTGTCCTTCGTCAGTGTCCCTGAGTTTCTTAGAAACCTGAGCTATCCTGCATGACATTTTCATCAGCAGTCGGGGGTCAACAACGTGTAACAACGCTCAATTATCTTCATGCATGACGTTGATTCCTGCTCTGTCCACGATGGACTCTGGTTCCTGACAGGGGACTCGGGGGACTCTTGGATAAGAGCAATGACTAAGTGTTTTCTTTCTACACCAGTGGGTTGGATAACATCGTTTAAGTCAGACCTTACCCCAATTAAAAACCCATTTATTCTTTTTTTAGACTTTTTTGACATTTGCTTCAGTGGGAATGGAGAGTATCCCAGCATGCATCACACAAATGACAGTCAGGGACACTGACAGTCCAGTCATCCATACCATACGGAGACAGCTGAATGAAAACATACGTCCTGACCCTTGAAAATGTATCAGTCGTCCACTGAAAAAAATAAAACTACAACTTTCCTCAGATTTTTCCACACAAAAACTCATTATCTAATGATTATTATTAATATTGATTAATCATTTGCTCTATGAGATGTAAGAGTGGTGCCTGAAGACCTGTTGTGAAACTCAATAGTGGGTGACTTGGCAAAGAGGTGGATCGTCTGTGGAGCCAGCATTCATAATGTGTGTGTGTGTGTGTGTGTGTGTGTGTCTGTGTGTGTGTGGGGTCAAGCCTCAAGTGGTCTTTTGAGGAACTGCAGTTTTCGGCACTTTTTGGCTTTATTTTTTAGCACCAGAGGGTTTCCGCTTACCGATAAAAACTCCCACAACCTCAAGATGACACCCTTACATTGCTTACTTTGTTGAGTCAGCAGTCCAACCCAACCCCCCCCCCCCCTTAAAAAAAAAACAGTTTACCGTACTGAAATACAAGGGAAACCATCAAATCCTCTGTTAATCACAGGTATGACCACCAAATACGGTAATCAATTATCAACATCATTAGATACATTTTCTGTGGACCAATCAGGTCATTTCAGCCTCTATAATTGCCATCCAGTCATCCATGCTTATGTTGCCATGGCCACTGTCAATCAAACTGCAACCACACAGTCGTAAAGGAAACTTTGATTGTCATGAATGCACCACGAAGTCATGTCTCTCTGACCAAACGGACACCATTTGTAGTGAATTACACATTCTATCATGTAGCAGCAAACACTGCTGCTTTCCTAAAACGGGTCTTCTGTTTATGCTCATATATAAATATATATATATGACCAACATTAGGAAATAATTTCACGCTCCGATGGCAGCAAAACGTTGTGCCGACATCACTGTACAGCGATTTGTTCAGCTGGTGACTGAAACGGCTCACAGGACGGGCTTTTATATTGCCTTTATAATGCTCATCGGGCAATTCAGTGACTCCTACTTGTGCCTGGAGGATTTAATATATATATATATATATATATGTATATAGTCATTGCAGAGGAGACCACTCCCATCGGGACGAACATGATCATAATGTGAGCTCAGTGGCATTTACTCTATCCCCCCTTGGGGGCCAAAGGGACGCACTGACAACACAGAATGGGAAGGTATGAATCCTGACATGCTTTTGACAGCGAGGCTCCGGGGAGGAGAGCAACGGCAGCCGTTAAAAGGTCACCAGCTTGTCCGAAGTCATGATATGGAGGCTGTGTGATGATTGAGATGCTGTGAGTCTTATTACCAGGATGGATTTCCACTTGGTGAGGTTTTTTTTTTACACTTTAGAGAGAGAAATGTGTTGAAGTCAGCTCTCCAAAAGGGTGCCAACTGGTGGATATATATGCAGCGTTATGACACTTATGACAGTTATTTTTCTGCAGTCCATACCAGTGTGACTGGAGATGAACTCACAGGTGAGCACACTTCTCCAAGGCATCTAGACATCTAGTGAACATTACAGGGAGGGCTTACCTGTGCACGTTCATTTCCTGAGGGGGCTTGGTGGCTTTATCATAGGCAACTTTCGCAGAAATCCCAATGGCGATGACGAGCGTCACGACCCCGCAGGTGATGTACACCGTGGTGTTGGTCTGGTCCAGCTCCGGGTCGTACGTGTCGCCCGTGGGCGCCGGCGACGGCGGCTGGGTCTTGATCCAGTCCGGCGTGTTGTAGTTGGTGCAGCTCTTCTGCTCCAGCCGCTTCCCCCGGTCCGCGCAGCAGAAGCGCAGGAAGCAGCTGCCGCAGCAGAAGCGGTGGTCGGTGTTGTTGCAGCTGAACTCCTTGTCGTACTGGCCGCTCACGTCGTAGTAGCCCAGGCAGGTGTCGTGCTGGACGGTGGGCGCCTGCACCTGCGTGATCTTGCCCGGGACGGCGGCGGCCAGCGGGACCGCGGTGGTGCTGCCGTTGACCTCCTTCACCTTTGGGTTCCTCCGCGACGGGCTCTTGTTCTTCTTGTTGGCGGCGGCGGCGGCGGCGCACAGCACATTCAGCGGGTCCAAGTAAATCAAAAGCAGCAGAAGGTGCTTTATCCCCATCATTTGAGGACGCGCTGGTTCCTTCCGGTCTCTCTCTCTCTCTCACTCTCACTCCCTCTCTCTCTCACTCTTTCAACTTTCTTACCGCGCGGAGCTTCTCGCGGGTTTCTTCATCGCAGGTGGGCTGGTTACTCCTTTACGCGCCGAGCTCACACTCACGGACTCTGACTGGCGGGTTTGGCGCTCGTCGGACACACAACGCATCTTCATCCGGCCTGGATGTGGTTTCTTATAAAAGTTCGCTTCGGCTCAAATGTCCTTTTTGTCTATTTGGGGCTGCAGAGGCGCGATGGAGACGCGATGGAGACGCGACGTCCTCCGGAGGGGGATCTTTACCATGAGCGCTCGTAGTGACGCTGTGTAGGGGGAGAGAGCCATGCAGAAAGGGGGGTTAGTCTGTAGAATAGTACCACGTATCCATGAGAAAGTGTATTGATAAGCAGGCGCTGTCGGATCGATAAATAGGAAGGAAACTGGAGGGATTGGAAGCCGAGAACAGTTTCAGCACCGCGGACAGCGCCCGCTGTCTGGAGCGCGTCAGCACCGGGAAGTGAAAACACCTGTTTATTCCATATTTATCCCACTTCTAACATAAAACGGGTTATTTGAATAGAGAACACACACATGAACCGTGTCCCTGAACGCGCCGCAGATCAAACACACAGCGTTTTCTCGCCTTAATCGCCTTTTTATTTGACGCATAAACTTTCTTTTTGGAAACGGAGCGTTGACTTTTATTCTAACGAAGAATAAAAGACATAAGTAAAATAAAATAAAAAAACAATAAAGAGCGAAGAAAGAGGGAGAAGATGAGGAGGACTTACCGGGTAAACGGTGGCCGGTAACGGGGTTGTCTCAGCCGCTGCCACTGAATCAAAGAGCCTCAGCAAGACAAGAGGCAAGACCTCTCTCTCCTCTCCGGCCCGCCTCCCTCTCTCCCTCTCTCCCTCTCTCCCTCTCGTCACCCCCTACCCTCCACCCACGTCACCGATTCAGGTACCTCAGTTAGTTATCAGAGGCATCTCCCCCTGCTTTGGTCAGATGCCTCCAGGCTTCAACTCGATAACTCGCGGAGGAGAGAAGAAGAAACAGAAAGATAACAGTGTTAAAGAAGTTGTCGGTAGGAGGCGAGGCTGCTGTGTACATTCATGCATCGGTGCACACATAAGCTGCATCCACTCACAAGTCACCAATCACGTCCGCTGTGTGTGTGTGTGTGTGTGTGTGTGTGTGTTCATGCAAATGTGAAAAGCCTGCCCAAGCTGGTTTACTTTAGAATTATAAATGCAATGCAAGTGAGGGGGAGGATGTGATGTTATAATATATATATATATATATATATATATATATATATATATATATATATATATATATATATATATATATATATATATTCTGACTTTTAAAGTAACAGCAGTTATTACTGGATGTATGTTTAAGGTTGTATTTTTTCTGAGAAGCATTTATCTAGTAATGTCATCTTGATTTCAGGCGTCTTTATTCCCAGAATTGTGTGTTATTCTGACAAATCTGACTCGAACGTCAAACTTTCCTCATAATTCTCTTGGAGGTGCGTGTGAATGTAATGGTGAGGTTACGGATTGCAACCAGCTGAAACGTCTCCTGGAGCCAGTG
Source organism: Chelidonichthys spinosus (assembly GCA_029853015.1). NCBI lineage: Eukaryota > Metazoa > Chordata > Actinopteri > Perciformes > Triglidae > Chelidonichthys > Chelidonichthys spinosus. The sequence goes on from CM056839.1 coordinate 21,057,510, forward strand.
TTTGGTTTGTCTCTTCTGAGCTACTGTAGAAAGCTGTATTTAGATATTAATAGCTCATTCTGAGATAATGAAAACACAAAAAATCTTATTTTCAGGAATTATAAAATAAAGAAAACACAATGACCTATATTATATAGTCAACATCTGCCAATAGATCCCCCTGAAAGACCCTCAACTCTGAGAATCACGACTTTATTCCGGCTTTACCAATTGCTATCGTTTTAAGTTTATCATCTGATGTCCTTCTCTCAGAAATGTATTTAAATATACAAGCTTATTCACAGATTTACTCAGAATTCTGACTCATTCTAACTGAAAGAATTTATTGAATCTTGAAATTCTGACACTTTCACTGGAATGATCAAATCTGGGCGATATTCTCAAAATGCCGAGTTCGACTGCAGAATTCGATGTTGACTTCCTCCAAATACGCACATTAAACGTTCCCTCTTGTTTCATCCGACATCAACATTAATTTCATTTATAGATCAGGTAATTTATCGCATACTTCAATAACGCAACACCCCATCCTCACACAGGCATTAAAGTTCGTTCTAATGGAATTTTAATCGTATTCACAAATGTGAGTGAATCTGGTGAAACCTGTTTGGACCAGATGGTGAAAGTGTGAAGCAAATTAAAACATCCCAGTCTGGACATTTGACGGCGAAAAAAGAAAAACCATATCAAATTGACTTTCAAATACTTTGCTATCATTGTCCTCGAATATGAGACGTTTCATCACTACTTCACTTTTTTTGAGGTTTTCTCTTGTTTCAGCTCTTTAATGTTCACACAAAGTGGAAACTTTCTGTTTTTAAGGCTTACCTTTCATGTTCTAGATGTCTTCTTCCTCATTTCAGACACATTTCCCCTCAAAAATGTTAAAATTAATAATGAGCCTGACATTTTAAGGTTGACATTTTTATCCATCTGTATCTTTGGAAACTTTATTATCTGCACTATAATTCTGAATATTGTGAGGATGAACACGTTTAGGCTTGCTGGTCCTCAAGCAGCTTGACTGTTAAAGGCGTTTCAACACAGATGACGGGTATAAAACTGTCATATCTGAAGGCAAAGACGATGTTTGACATCATTATCACATGACTAACACGAGATGTTGTTAAAAGCTCAGAAAAGCTTGAAAACTTTGTATTATAACAGGTATAACGAGCGAGAAAGTACACTGAAGCAGGTCGGAGAAAGGTGGATGGATGGGTCAAACAAACACAGGACTTTCACTCAGGAGACCGCTGTCCATGTTACGATTATTAAGATAGTTATGCAACGTAGTTATGCAAGAAAATCCGCTATTTCTGTAATTTAATATACTAGTTTCTGTGTCATAGTTTAAACACAAACAATGATCTCAAGCACGTAGTTTCACAACGTTAACCGAACGCGACATTTCTTCATCAGGAACGTCGTTATTCAATCAGCGGTTTCCAGAAACATACGATGCCAACGTTTTGTTCAGGGTAGCTGGTTTATTACAGACGGAGGCCAAAAAGTAATTTCTTTAATGATTCCTGGCTGATTTATACTTTTTACTTCTGGACTTTAGTTGTACTTTTATCTCTCGCGACTCATTTCACATCCCAGACAGGAAAAGGAAGCGGACATTAATTGCCAAGCCCGTTCTTTTACGGCAGTCATGCGCCCTACCAGCACGGGCCTTTAGAAATAAAGTGTGATCAACTCGGCGCCGCCCCCCCCCCCCCCCTCCTTTGCCCTGACAGCACCGTACAGATAATATGACAAGGAGACAAGAAAAAAAGGGCACCGAGCCCTTTTTTTCTTTTTTTTGATGAATGTCTTTCCACACTGGATGCTCTGGAAGTCAGCATTTGCAAATTGGCCCTCCGTTCCTCTGTCAGTCAAGATGACACATCAGATGGCGTGTTGAGCACAAAGGGAAGAGCGATTGTCCATTAGCGTTTAACAGCTCCGAGTGCACGAAGCTGACCTCAGCAAGGAAAGAAAGAAGCACTGACAGGTAACGACGGAGTCGACACCAGCTGGAGAATAACGAGACGTGTTTTGACGTAAGAATGAAATAAAGAACGCTGTTTTGTTCGCCACCGTGGAAAAAGGCTCTCCAAAGCACTCGCCTTCGTAATCGTCACGTTGATTGGTATCACGGATGTTTGCCCCACATTCTCTCACTCAGTAACTAGCTGGTCTATATTTTGGTCTTTTCAATCAGAGATTTTTATGTGGGTCTTGATTTGGCTTTGCTCAGAGCACCAACCAAAATGTCTGCCCCAGTTCTGGTGGCAGAGGGGAATTGCTCTCCTCTGACACCGGCCCCGTTCAAGGGTCCCCCGCTCTGTCGCCTTTGTTAATGAGCCAGGAAGTCTCGACATGTTTCAAAAAGCTCAAGTGAATCTTAACACACGGCCGTGTATCACTAAAAGGACCACGACCGCCTCACATCCCGTCGACCTTGTCGGCTGTCTGATATTCCATACTGTGCCTCTTGACTTCAAAAGTGGTCCCATAACAATCTTGACTTTACATCGAGCACGAAAGTCCTCCAGAGATATTCTACCTTTTTGAAGTTATCAGCATATAAAGCGTCCGACGGCGCTGGAGAGATTAAAGGGATACGAGTGGCAGACAAAGAGGATGATAAGTGAGGGCTGCATTTTGGAACATAAAAGGTTTAATAAATGTTAAATAATAAGAACTATAACATAAATAACCTCGAATAAATTGTGTAGAAACACCTTTACTCCGTGCCACTATTAATTTCATAACTTCTCTTTTCTTGACAGTGGTGCCGTCGCTGAGCTCTCACCTTTTTTTTATTTTACTGAGAGGATAAAAATGAGTTTTGGGCTAGCTGTGATGATTTAGTACATCATTTACATTTCTTTTTATAGCTGTTTTTCCAATAAGATACCACGATTTACTGGATTAAATGCTTTGGATACGTCTAAGAAAAATGCAAATCGTGTATTTTAGGGGAAGGGTCAAAATTATAATTCACCTTTTATATGTTTCGGGGTTTAAATTGACCAGTTTACAAAACCTCGGCTTGCTGATATGAAAGAAAACGGAAAATATTTGGTAAAGAACCAGTGGATGAAGAGGCAACACTTCAGGTAGAACCAAATGAAATGATGATTAACAGCTTCGCACATATTTGATTTGTTTGTAATGAAAACAGATTTTAGGGATAAATGATGCAGGGTTGTATTTTTCTCTCTCCAAAGGATTTGATCATTTTCCAAAACTCCGATCCATTGCCAAAGGTATCAGGGAAAATATGATTTGGCTTTTTCCAATAAGTCTGAGACGAGTTACTCAGTTGATGGCTGAAATTCTGCCAGTCAGATGATTGCTAGATTCTTCTACGACTCTGACAGTAAGAACCTTTGGAAATGTTCGGGTGGAACCAAGAACTAGAACCAAGTGTTTCATTGTTAAAAGTTTGTGTAAAAGTGACAACAGTTACAACAAAAATGATAATTTCACCGTGCCTTGAACAGGACTACGCATATACTTAGCTAGCTGGCAAACTAGCTAGGCGAGATCGGTTCAATATCATACTGAAGAAAAGGTTAGCTGTGTTTTTTTTATGAATATGTTCCCCAGAAAATGACTTTATAGCTCTAGCCAAAAGGAGCTAGCTAACTGCTAATACTGGCTCTTCACTTTGATGCTGAATAGCCCACAAACCGGGCTAGCTAGTTAGCCTGCTAGGAAGGCAACAGTCTTGTTAAGCTAATGCTTCAAAGTTAAGTAGGTTACTTACCGTATTTGTGTCATGTTGTGAGTTTAAATCCAAAACCTGCTGTTGGTTGATTCATAGTTACTTTGGCTATGTTGCTGCACTAGCTAACGGGAGCTAAGCTAACTGGCTAAATGTCGCAGCTTGCTAGCGTATACAGGGGGGCGTGTGATTGGCTGAAAGGTGACAGGGCAGTGACATGCCGAATATTTTGAGTTTGAATAGTATTCTAAAATTGTTGGTTCCTTTATGTTTTTAAATTGATTTAATATTGAGGCCTTAAAACCTTTTTTTTATGTCTGGGACGGCTCCTTCCATGAAATATGCACAAGTATTCCCAGTTCCAACATCTATCTATCCGGAGAGGACAAAACGGGTTTGAGACTGACAATTTTACTTGCAGAATATTATATATTAATTGCAAGAGTCTCTCGAGGCAGAGCAAAAAATATTACTTTTCATAAATAATGGGTGAAGTGGACTCTGACTGAGCTTGTTCAACTCGACTGCCTCACCTGTCATCGGATGCTTTCATTCCCACATGGAAAAGATCCCATGATAGGATTAATTATTTATCAAATATTATGTAAATCAGGAGATATCTGATTTGTTGCCCTGTTTTTCTGCACTTTATGCAGCTGGTACACCTGCTATGCAAACATGTATGTTAACCTTATATATATATATTTTGTTCCCCCCACAAATGTTGCTTATTTGACTTAATACACTATATAGATACCATGTCTTTCACTGGATGCAGCCAAGGTGATAAAGGTCTGAAGGAACCATCAGTGTGCTCCATCAGAACCGCTTGTCAGATGTTCAAATAGCTAAAGAAACACTATCATTTCTGTTACTTGTAGAAACCAACAATGTGTTATTCACAAGCACTTCACGCTGTGATTGGTCGGCCGTGTGGAGGTGAGAACGAGTCTGTGTTCGACCTCCTCGTTTTCATTCTCGAGACTTCAACCGAGTGTCTTCCAGGAGAAACTCTCACTTTTATCCCTGTTTTTTTATAAACAAAATGACACCTCTCCGTGATGGTGCACTTTTCTCTCTCCGCCTTCCAGTCCGACCTTTGGGCCCGAGACGATCCGAGCGCTAGGTAGGGCGTCACACTTGAGACTGCTTCACACTCGGCTGAAAAAACCATCAGCAGCAGTGCTGCGTGTAGTGAAGGTCACGGTCCGACGAAACCATCAGAAAACACGGAAAAGCAAAGAATCACAAACAGACCGCTGAGAAGGTCGGGGGGGCTTCGGTTGAGCCCCACATCCACCGACGAGACGCTTGACTTTGAAAATCAAACAATGCGCTGGACTCGTGCCTGCCGAGCCTTTCTGGACCAGCTGGATACTCCATTTCCAGTGTTAATCTAAACAAACCGCGCTGCCGTCCGCGTTGGACCGGCCATCTGGCAGACCGGCAACTTTCTCGATGCACCGACGCTTTCAGACGTCACAACTGTCTTTTTTTGGTCAACGGCCCATAAAACTGGTAGACCGGCCCGCCGTCGGGTTTTTGTTGTGAGCAGATGATGATGATAATGACGGAGGAACGTGCCTGTCTGTCTGCATCAGTCCTGCCGAGTAGAGAGCGAAGACTCGTTTGACGATTATTAGCAAAATGATTGATGACAGAGCAAATTAAGAAGTGCATTGATCGCACAGACAGGAGACATCCTCATTAGACGGGCTCCGCCGGCAAACGCCGCCGACGTTCACAGGCTTAATGAATGATTCAATAAGTTAATCTGTATCTATTTACCATCGTTGTGGTATCTCATAATAAGCATTCCAGTGAAGGTAAATAAATAAGGTTTTATGATTATTAATCACAAAGGTTCTGGCTGGTGTGTATGGTTTGTAGCCAGCAGGAAGTGAGCATCACACAGAAGCAAAGAGCTAACCTGAGGCTTTAAAAACTCCAAACTCCAGCCTTTATAATGTTGAAACATCACTTCCTCTCTTAATCTTCCATACCCTTTGCTCATTACATGCCCCGAGTGTTTTTAGGGAGCGGCTCAGTCGGTCAGCTGATACACAGTTGAGCATGAAGATGAGCTTTGTGTGATGGATTGTGGACCAAAATGCCAAGGCCGATTTATTTATTTGTGTCCTGGTCAAGGCCTGCTGCTGTCTTCTTATAAAAAAGAGTCACACTGTAAAGAAAACACAAAGAAAAAACAATGAATACAAGATGTTTTTGCTTATAATACATTGCTTGATATAATATGTAATATTTAAGCCTTTCAAGATAAAAGATATACATTTGACTGTTTAGGAAGTTTTTTATTTAACAAGATATTCCAGCAGCATTGTCTAAAAGCAAGTCTCTCTTTTCATTGAGATGTTTGACTAGTAATTAGACAAAAACTACTTGGTAAGATTTTCCATTTTTTTGCTGTGTTAGCCAGATTTAAACCTGTCCCACTTTCGGAGGTGTTCAGTAAAACAAATAGAATGTTATTTTATAATTGCGATGACTTTGATGTAAAATTTTGCCTACTGTGTGTTATTTTTCTTTTTGAAAACAACAATCTTTAAATGTAGCAGCTTGTCATGGCTAACTGGTTTTGTTATGACGTGGACGGACTGAATTAAAGGAATGAAAGCGTATCTGAAGACGCCATCCGACCGGATAAATAAAAAGAAAGCAGCAGAAGCACATCTCTATCTTTTCATGAAACTCAGTAAAGCTGAGCAGCCAGAGAGACTTCTTGGTGGAGCACCGATTCCCGTAATCTGTCTCTGTTGGACACACCTCACTGCTCCGTCATGCAGAGGAGGGGATTAAAATATACTCTCCTAATTTAGACCTGAGTGACTGGATGAGTTGCACTTTTAGATAATATGTAATGAATTCCTAAAGAATGCAAACGAGGGTGGGGGAAATTAAAACTTTTAGCATGGAGATGTTACAGGGAGGGAAGGAGGGATTTCCTCAGAGGAGATCTACGACTTCGGAGTACAGCAGACCGTCGCCGGTGTTTGTGGGAAGACATCTGGCCGTGAGAGTCGGTGGAGTGCAGTTTAAAAGAAGGGAGATTGCGGCAAATATTTCTGCTCTACGCAACAAATCAGCCAGCCATGAAAAAAAGGGTTATTATTGTAGAGAAGGAGAGACTACTTGTCACGATTGTGCCTCAACACCATGCTGGTTTGCATGATTGTGAGAGAAAATGAAGGGTAATGAAACATGCCAGAGGCCTTACAACTGAGAGAGCTTCATCACTAGTGCCACAGTAATGATTGTGGGGGGGCGGGACTAGATTACAGGTTGTAAACTGTAGAAAACAGTGCATTTGTCTTGTTTAGCTAAAAATTGTGGTGCTAAACTCATTTCACCTCAGCTGCAGCCCGACTTGAAATTGCATGCCGGGGAGATTTGTTTGTTTTTCCGAGAGAGAGAGAGGAAGAGACGCCTCGGATCGCTCTTTTCTCGCTGGCAGTCGTCGATGTGTATTCCTAACAGCTGCTTGATTCCTGATAAGTGATAACCTTCAGCTGTTGGAGTAGAAGACGGACTGTGAGGACACCAATGACCCCAAAGGAGGTCACATTATGTGGCCAATCATCGCTTCATTTGTTCCCCTTAAGCGTGTCATAATTGTGACGGCCGCGTGCTCGCGAGCCGCTAATCGTGAGTGACAACGGCGTGTCGTCGGCGAGCTGGATGTGATGCCATTATTTCTGTTCAGCAGGCCTGACAGTATCTGCAGAGGATTACTGCTGCCTGCCGCTCCCTCGCATCGCTGTTGTTGTTGGTGTTGTTGTCGTCGCCCCGTTCTGGTGTCGATGCCTCGACTTTGCAGGTACGACGCACCAGTAAACAGCCTGCAGCCTGAGTGGAGAGTACTGCCTGTGACAAAGTCCATTCTGTCAGTGGCATCCAATCAATAACGGCCTCGAAAGTATCCCACTGTGTGTGTGTGTGTGTGTGTGTGTGAAACAAGCCACCATCTTTCCCCCCTCCATCTCGAGTGAGGAAACAAAAAAAAGGCGTCTTGTCTCTGCTTCCAGGGCTTGATCCCTCCCCCACCCCCGAGAGGAGAGTTGTTAAATTGTAGCTGCTCTACTAACAGCTTCCTCTGAATCCATTACCATTTGGAAATAAATGTCACAGCTTTGGAAAACTGTCACTGGGCAGAGACAGAGCAACCTGCTGCTTTATTAAGGATGAAATAGACGCCGAAGGTTTTTTTTTTTTGTAAACACACACATTGCCGGTGAAAGAAGAAGAAGAAAATGACAGAATTCCAATGAATCGATCGTCTTTTACTCGGCTGCAGGGGAAAAAGGAAAATCCGCTGGTATCGCATTATTGTGTTGCTGCGAAGTCTGAGTTCTAGAAGTTATCGTAAAAAAACGAATTACGCAGAATAAAGTCATGGTGCAGAAACACCCGGAGACTCTGGATGACCTTTGCTCCGGCAACCTGAGCGTTGCATGCAACCCCGAACAGAGGTCCAAAGAAAGTCCTCGGATACAAGCGATCACTGTGAGTCTCCACAGAAAGCAATAAGGCCGAGTGCTTGAACCGCCAATATAACATTTTCTTTTAATAAGCCAGAGGCAATAAGGGCTTGACGTGTATTATGAGAGGAGGAATCTCTTCCTTCCTCACCTGGTTAGTGGTCGATGTTTGTTAAAGAAGGAGAGGAAGCGTCTGAAGCTCAGCCCAAACACATCCCAGTCATCGCTTTGACTTCATTCAGTGATATTGTGTCCGGCCTCGGGGCTGCAGGGCAGCGGAGAAGTGGATCTCGGTTTTTGTGGTATCGAGTATATAGTGAGCCTCATACACACATACTCTTTAAAAGGTGCAAAACACGAGATTGGGAGCATTTCTACAGCTGTCAATATGGTGAAGGCTGAGCCGGCGGCTTGCTGCTAACAGTGCTAACATCCAGAACAACGAACTAACAAATGGGAATCGGAGGACGCTTCCACGATGACTCTACTTACTCTACTTAAGTACACATTTGAGGTACTTGTACTTTACTTGAGTATTTCCTTTGTATGGTACATCTCCTCCACAACATCTCGGAGGTAAATAAGTAGCTTTTCAGATGTGACGTATCTCCAGATGAGAAAACCACCAGATGCAAAAAAGTGTTGTTTTCGATAAGATCCCACCTTTTTATTTGTTTGTGACTTTTACTAAATGTTCATTGTTGCTGCTGCGGCGTGTCGTTCCCACTCGTCTGTACCGATGTATCCACGTTAAAGCAGTTAGGTGTGAAGATTAGCATTATTACAGAATCATATCAGCTTCTTCCAGGCGTGCGACGCCTCCTCCTTTTTCTTACCGAGCGTCCCAGAATGACAGCAAGAAGACTGACAGACCTCCAGGCGTGAGCCTTCAGCAGAAATACGCCCATGTGCACGTATCTGCATTTACTTTCTTTAATACTTTGTGTTAGTCAAGTGTTGCTGTTGAGTTTCGAGACATGTCTGAATACGCTGGGGTACATCTGTCACATCTGGAGCACACAAAGCAGCCGTACGTCACCAGAACTGGAAGGTAAAAGAAAAAAGCGAGTTTTATCTTTAAACTGAGTTACACCTGGCTTGCAGAGCTACACGCCGTCTTTGCTTTCTCCTTTCACCGGTTATTGTTTTTAAACTGAATTTTAAACTTGTTGGTGCATCGCCACAGGAAAACAAAAAGAAAAAATCGAATTTCCTTATTATACATCTAAGTGCAAATATTGAATAGTGCATATTGCAGAAAAAAGGTACCGGGTCCGGCAGCGTAAACACAGTCGGGAGAAAGAATAAAGAAGAACGAGAAGGAAGAAGAAGAAGCAGAAAAGTGTCGGTCCACGAGGATGAGTGATGTCCCGTCTCGTTGAAATATAAGACAGTTCACTCCGAGCTCGGATAGAGGTCCGTTTTCATTTCGCCCACTTAACGGTCCAGCGCCACCTGCCAGTCGGCCTTCGTCACCTCCATCACTCCACTTAATCAGAAGTGCTGGCGTAGGACTCCCTCTAATCAGACCAATTAGACTTTAAGGCCTCGTCTTCCTGGCCGACTGTCCTCTCGCTTCAGGACTCTTTTGGCGCCGGCCCAGCCAAGCTTTCACCAACAACCTTGAACATTTTTTTTTTCATTTTTATCTTCTACATAACCTTTAGTTAACAAGGGAGGTCAATTTAGAACAGATTGTTACTCACGACGACAGTAATAGATGCCTCTCGGGTCCTCACAGGAACTTCAAACAAACAAAAATAAAACGCCGCGGAGGTACGTGCCAACAAGATGATTGAATAACGAACAGAAAAGGGCGTCCAGGAATATTTTATCTTTTTTTTTTTACATTTCCGTCTCCTCGGCAAAGAAAGAGCCGCCGGCTTCGTCATCGGGTCTGCAAAGCAGCTGTCGCCGTTCTGGCAGGTTTCAGTCAGTCAGGCGCGGGTCTGTGAAACCTGTCTGTCTGAACATCAAGTGAGTGTGTTTTCACACTCCGCAGAGTGACAACCATGCTGAGAGATTTAATCATCATAAACAAGACCCACACAGTTTCTGATTTCACGGCGCTGCTTTTTTCACATCCAGACTCCAACACACTTTTTTAACTTTAAAGTTGGTACACTCGGTGGTTAGCGCCGCCGTCGTATCATCTCAAATAAATAGGAATGTGAAGCACTGCAGCAGCCGCCTCCTCCCGTGACCTTGTAATAGTTTTTGACATTTTTGGTGTTTTTCTGAAACATGTTTAATCTGGGGATAATCATGGTAAATCAGACAGCGCTATCCATCATGGCCAATTGTAATTACCTGCATATAGATCACTGTCACATGAAAGGGGCCATTAGAAGGGGAGCTCTGTGTGTGAATAGAAAACATTCAATCAAAATGCCACGGGGGCAACGGGAACGCCGGCCAAGAGCGGTGATTGAACAAGAAGTCTACCGCGGGACATCCCACGTTGATGGCATCGCTCCCAGGTGGGCTGGCGACGAGTGACAACCACATAAACAGGTCTATCAGCAGGGTTCAGCTGAGCTAACAGTGCTGATGGATACAGAAAGAAAAAAAAAACAACCCCTCAGTGCTTCATTATTAAAGGGAATTAAGAACTGCAGTTCCTCAAATGGCCACTGGGTGCTTGCTGCCAAATGAGTAATAAAACTGCAAAATTCATAGATATGATGGAGGGCGTGGCCACTTTGAGTGACAGGCCGCTGCTATGTCAGGGTGTTAGCTGCTAGCAGTCTGCTCTGCTGCGTCGCCCCGGGTCTCTCTCACCTCCACCGACGATGTACCTCATTATATTTCTACCGGTTTGTCTGGGGTTACGTATTTTGGATCTTTTGTAATTTTGCAAACAGTGAATGGAAGTGACCATATTTGGTCACGCAGGACTTGATTACTTTAGCCAATTCTGCATGTAAGCACGCATTTTTTTGGTACTTTTTTTGCGTATCATTTCATGGCCCAACCATATAATGTGCTGTGAAAAGTCACATGACGTGGTACGAAGAGCGAGAAAGTCTTCGTAAAGTGGAGGTGTTTCGACCGGCTCAAACAAGCACACGACTTTCACCCAGGAGACCAGTGTTTGTGTCCCATGTTACGTAACCCTTAACGTAATAATTTAGCCTAAATCATCATCTTTTTTGAAACATAGCCAATACGTTTAGTTTGAATTCATAACGTTAAGCACGTGTTTAAATTGGCAAAATTCAACCTACATCTAATGAAACATGAAAAGTTAAAAATGCGTAGAAATGACGAGGAACCAAAGCCGATATCAAAGCCACCGGACTCCGTTGACAGAAAAAGAGCCCCACTTCAGAGAATGTCAACGAACCCTTTAAATGAATTTCTTAGCACAGCAAACAATGACTGAGCTAATGCTAGCCTTCACACTATTCTTACCCTTACTAATTAGCTTGCTTTGCTAACCACTGCTTTCCGCTAAAGGCTAAGTGGGCGTTTCCAAATCCAAACCTCGTCAAACAGAAACGGGTGGAGCCGAACTTTAAATCAGGTTATTAATGAGACTCGATGACACAACTTGTGTGTCGCTTGGTGGCTAAGGATTGAAGGTTATTGTGCAGGTTGAATAGATAAAACTGGGAATAAAAATTAGATAATAAAAATCCATTTTGCAGATATTCCAGAGACACGAACACCGAAGATCATAAATTAGCGTATGCATGCCGAAAGAGAGACTGAAAGTGAACCCGGGAGAATAAAAAAGACCCTCACTGCTTTGCAAAATAATTAAAAACTAATTGATTTAGATGGTATGATAGTAGAGGATTATGGTGGCTATCAGCCGGCGTCATAAAATGTAAACTGAAGGGTTTTACAATGTTTGGTCAAGTTTAACAAATGTTTAGAAGAAGCTTTGGCACATTTCCATTCATTGTTCCAGGGCACGTTAATGCAATAATCATAAAAACTAGAAAGAGATATTGTTTTACACAAAAGACTATTTCACTATTTATACAAATCCATGAAAAGGTCATGTTGTTTTTCCCCCGTCTCATTATGTTGAAGAGAAACCGTCACTCTGCAGGTGATTGCTGCCTCTCCACTGAAATGACATGTAATTCATGATGGACAGGAATATAAACGCAGTTGATATCAAGCATGATTACGATCTATATATTCACCAGATCAGGATGCACATTTATTCTGATCCGAGTGTCTGTCAGCCAAATAAGTGTGAACTCAAACCGTATTGATTATGAGTTTGTTATTGCCTGGAGCAGAAAACATATCCAGGAGAATGTTCCTCCCGGATCTCGGCACCACGGCATCGTAACCACGACAACATCCTCGTGGTTATTGCAGCGTTAATACAATGGTGCTGCTAAAGTCTGGCTGGGCTCCGGAAAAGTTTCCAACAGAGTCGTAAAAACATAAAAAATACAATTTAAAGGAAAAATGTCACATACATAAGGAATCAGAGAGCACAAAGGGATCAAAATAACGCCTCAAAAGAGAAATATTTACATGTTTTTCCTTGAATAAAATTACTTCATTTGAGCATGAAAAGCATAAAAAGTCTAAAAAGGTTTTTTCCGTGCTCCAACATTTGGCTATTTTGGTGTTTACGATCCCACAAACTATCAGATGAGACCAAAACTCACTGATTCAACAAGCCAATCAGATTTGGTGCACAATATTTTTCTTTAAGCCAATCAGAGCAGACTAGGTGTGTTTATTATTATGTCATTATTTTGTATTTATTGCTGATGGAGTAATACTTTTCATTGCTTAAATATGAGTAAAACCTACAGACAGAAGGAGCCAATAGCATTGATTTATGACAAAAATGTAATAAACACGATGATGTGTGTGTTTTAAAGTAACAGATCAACTGAGCTTGGTTGCCACTAATCCAATCTGCACAGGCAGAAACTCCAAACATCAAACATTATTTCATAAACATTATTTCATTGTGGGCAGACAGACAACAGCGGGATCTCACAGGATCTCACAGGTTTAAAGATCCAGCCACCTGGAGAACAGGTGAGTAAACGACGACTCGCCGCTTCAAAGCCCCCTTTTTATTCATGAAGCGTTTACATTATTGTCTGTTGTGCGTAAACACATGGCGGTTTGGAGAGAGGACTGAGGTTTTCGGGGAGCAGCGTTTGCCCGTTGGGCTTGGTGTCCTTGCCGGATCCCTCGGCCCCCCGCCGAGCTCTGTTCTGGTGAGAAAAGTCTCTGAACTGGGTCACAGCTGTGCTGCACACAGTGGCATCGTGGCACATTTCTGTGTGGGTGAGGACTATCTGAAGGCCGGGGGGGCGCGCTTGTTAAACTGCCCCCCCCCTCCAAGTAAGATGAGAAGAGCGAGAAGCCGGAGCAATGAATCATTAATCCACCGTAAAGGGGGGAAGGAAGGCAAGCGTCTCTCGGTTCCTTTCTAATGTGTGCGGCTTGTGGCGTCGAGACCTCGGCGTGGCGCTCTGGAGATCCAGAGACACGGGGGGAAAAACCACAATGCGTGGTCTAGAGACTGTGGGGGGGTCACAACGAGTCTTTGAAAGGTCCTAGGTGGTTCTCTTGGAACGCTCGGTGGGTTGGAAACCTCACTGGTGATATCATCTTTAACTTTAACGTCAAAACATAAAAAAATACATAATGCAAACTAAGACATCGTAAAGTGAACTTAAGATTTAGTAATTTATGTATGAAAAGCTAATAGATTTAATTCCCTCCCAGCCTGGACTCTGGTGAGTTGGAGGTCTGGCATTAATGACTTTTACTTGCCCTCAATTACCGCCGGGAACAAAGATCAACGGAATCCGAGGCCGGACGCTTCTACGCTTATAAATCGTATAATCTATAACGCCGTCGGCCCCGAGGATCGTCATTAAAAGACTCACTCCTACGCGCTCATTGTATTAACGGGATAAATTGGAAGCGTGACCACATATACCTGCAAAAGGCTTTTTAAAGCAAATCTTCATGATCAGCATTAATGCGGGGTCGACGTGGGTCAGGTCTTAAAGGTCTTGAAAGTCAGGGGTTTGAGAAGGGGATTGGTTTTCCCTGCTGACAGGAAGTAGAACCCATGAACGGCTTTGATTCACCGAAATTAAAATAGGAAAAGTGCCACAAAAACTTTCTTGCTACGCTTTTCTGTGTCTGATTCATGTACTTGTTTTACTGAGTCGCTGCCGGAGTTCTTAATAAACAAATAAAACAACACAGAAGCTCACCAGAGCCTGGAGACAGAACGCAAAAGAAAAGATTAGCCTGTTTTAAACATGTGATTAACGTCAATTAAAATGAAACAATTCCAGATGTAAATGACATATTTTGACGAACAGACGAACAGAGGCCTCCTGAGTGAAAGTCCTGTGTTGACGGACCCATCCATCCCAACCTGCTCCCAACGAGGACTTCTGCAGACTTTAATTCAAAAAAGTATTTGTGATCAAAAACAAACGTAATTGAGTTTAATTTTATGAGAACTTTTATTGTTAGGAGGCCAAACTAAACTATTATTTGGGATTCTGAAAACCAAAACCACCGTTATCCGGTCCAAGTGACGCCCCCGCTTCCTTCTTCTCCATCGATCGACGTGGGATGACTTGGAAGAATTAGGAGGCGGCTATTTTTACACGGCGCTCTGCTGCGAGGGCTTACAAGATGTCCTCCCGAATGGAGGTCAGGTCCTCTGCTCGCGGTCGACTTCTTTGTTTAACTGCTTTGTTAAAGGAGCTGGATGGGCTATAATTATGTGACAGGTCTCTGGAAAGAAATCTTTATTGCTAAATACTCAACATTCAACAGACTCGGATCTTTGTTAGCTGGTTGTTCTGCAGGAAGGAGTCCTGGATATCTCGGTTTTACTACGATGGCGTATCAGGGCCACTGTAGGAAAAAAAACGGAGCTGAGAGAGGAGGGCAATATTCAGAGAGAGTGGCAAATTTGCGAGTTTATTCCGATGCTAACAACCAGCATCTATGCTAGCCAACGTCCCATGAATGTACGTTAATGTTTGTAATGAATCATCCCAACATGTGACATCACCTCGTTAAGGTCCTTAGGGTGATGATGTTGATGCTTATTGTTGCTTTTATTCATATGAGGACATCTTATGGGTGTTTATTGATCGGGCGGTTGGGCTAAGATGCTAGCAGTAGCTTTCACTTGTTATTGGCTGAATATGTATGTATAAAGTGGCAAATTTGCGACTTATTTTCTCTGAATATTGCCCCCCTCTCTTGGCTCAGTTATTTTTTCATACAGTGGCCCTGATAGGCCATCATAGTTTTAGCTTAATAACCTCACATTAGATGTGACGACCCTTAAAACTGTTTTTTCATTGTGGTTCCTGGAACCTCCGATAGACCACCTTCGGCCCTATTAGCCCTCTTCGCCATTAGCTGATTACCGCCCGCTATCTTATTAATGTAAATCCCTGAAAGGAAAAAACATGGCCGAGGCACAATATTTATTTGCAGGCTATTTGCTTGGCTCCTGTGCATTATGGGAGGATTTTTTAATGAGTCTTAACCAACCACCAAAGACGGCGATTTATTATTCCGTCCTGCTGCCTGCTGGAATGAAAATAAATAAGCAAATAAATGGGAAGAAAAAAAACGAAACTCAGGAGGAGGCGCCTGCTGAGGTGAATCCGCTGCATTTTAATGTCCTGCTCGGGGAAACAGAGGCCATCCATCTGCGTTTTGCATCTCAACAAATATAATTTAGACGTCGTGCTGCACGACGAGTGTCACTCGACGCCCTTTATTTCTTTGTTGACTCCTGTGTTGATGAATTCATCTGTGAGATCGTCCAATCCGTCACAACATGCCTCGATTCTGCATCCTTTGCACAAAAAAAAAGACTCATAATTGATAACAGGCCACTTATTATTGATTCATACAGAAGAAATCCCTTGCCGTCATATTTCAACAGGGTTTTGTTGATTCTATTTATTCCTGCAGCTTCTCGTTATGATTAAAAAGCATTCAGCGTGCATTGCCACAAATGCTGTGAATGCAAATTTGCTGCAAACATACTTTTAAACTCTTTTCTCCCCGATAGAAGAAGGGCAGCCGTCTGCCGTCGCCTCTCGGCGGCGGCCGGCGTGACGCCCTTTCGTTTCCCGCCTCGCGCTCGCCTGGACGGCCGCCAAATCCGTTCCTCCGTTTAAGAGATGGCACCGGCTGATAGATGGCCGCACTCTCTCCATCACCATAACTTAACAGAGAGCCGCACACAGGGGTCAGCGGGGAGGCGCTCAATCTGGCGTGACCAAAAAAAAATGACATCTTGAATTGGCCGGATCACGGGCCAAATCCCAGCACCACCGTACCTGTCTCACCCTCCGGGTTACCTGATCCACTGCAGCTGAGCAGCAGAGATCTTCACGCCTTGAACCCTGACCTGATACCAGATCAATACTGCGACCCCGTTGTCTCGGTTCCTAATCAGCCTGCAGCAATCACTACGTCTGTTTAATTAGCTTTTTGTAATAAATTAACTTGACCTTTCTTAAAAAAAGAACATGCTCGGCGATATATTTTCTAAATCCAAACAGGTCTAATCATTTTTCGTATTACTTTAACCTTTTAACACGAGGGGGGAAAGGATGTCTTCAGGCGGAGGCATGAGAGGGGGATTTGGGTTTTCTACGGGGGGGTAATGTGCCTCCTCCTCCTCATCGTCAGCAGAAGCAGGACAGAGTTTCTCTCTCTCCTCCCCTCTGTTCTGCATCCACTGCGAGTTGCTCTGCAGTCGCCATGACAACACCCAACAAAAAACTATGAATGACAACATCTGGAGTGACGTGCGATTGGTTGCTGTCGAGAGACTAAATGCTGCCACCGCCACAGAAAAAGAGCCCCGGAGAAGATGTTGCCTATTAATGGCGGTGTGCTGACGAATGATGATGCATTGTGGGAAAAAAATCAGATATACATTTGCAGATACAGTAAATCGTCTTTTCTGTTGTCGTTCTTTTTTATGTTCAAGAGCTGACGTCGTAAAAGTACGACCTCAGTAAAAGCACATTAGGGCCAATGTAGCAAAAAAATATGTGAAAAGTACCGTGAAAACGCAAGTGAAATACTGTTAGCATCTTAGCCCAATAAACACCCATAAGAGGACAGTTTGTCCTCATATGAATAAAAGCAACAATAAGCATCAACATCATCACCCTAAGGACCTTAACGAGGTGATGTCACATGTTGGGATGATTCATTACAAACATAAATACGTACATTCATGGGACGTTAGCTGCTGGTTGTTAGCATCGGAGTAATTCGCGACTTTGTTTTCTTGGAATATTGCCCCCATCTCTCTGCTCCATTTTTTTTGCCCCTAATATGCCGTCGTATAAAAGTCACTTTCCCATACAAAAAAAAAATATGCAAACTACATTAAATTTGAGAAATTAATTGATGACATTAATTATCTGCATGCACTTTAAAAGGAGCTTCCCTAACCCTTAAATAAATGTACATCTCCTGCTGTTTGCATTCCTGCACAGCACACACAAGTACCCACATCTCCCCGATCCCTTTTTACTGTCCGTCTGTAATTCTGCTCGTATTATACCAGGAGAATTAACAAAGACAGCAGTCGCCTGGCTAGCTTAATGCTAACAAAGCACAGGTAAACACAGGCCTGCCTGTGTGAGCACCTGCTGGTGGAGATTAATGCGCCGCGGCCGGTAAAAACATCATTACCATCCGGTCTGATTTAGTTGGCGCGGCGACACAACATCGGGCCAGATGTTGTGGACGGAAAGCAGCTTACCGTCGGTCGTTACGAGGCCGGTCACACAGAGGAAACAACATATGCCCCCCGTCATCGTTAACGCCTTGTTGATGATCACTTTGTAGTTTTCTAGGAAACTATTACATCATGTGTATTTGTAAAATATTTGTGGGAAAAAACAGCTTTTATAAATCATGCAAATCCAATTAGTAAAGTTTACGAGGAAGCAGCTGCTCAGGTCATTGTGGAGGATCGCTCATTTGTTAATTAAAAGCCCTAAAAAAGCCCCAAAATCACATCATGTAACAGTAACAAATATATAAATATCTGCATGTTCAACAATCTGAACCTGTCAGTGGCAAAAACAAACATACATCCCTATTATAGACCAGAGATCTTCTCAAGGGCCACGAACTGATTTGATTTCAAACTTTTTCCCTCCAAAAATACACCTAAACATGAATACCACCTATATTAAGCAAATATAAATCTTCCTGTTGTGATACAAATATGTTCTATAAATATACAAATCTGTCAACAGTTATTATTTTAATGACTTAGCATTGTATCCATCCATCATTACAAAGTACTGTTGTACACGGCACTTTAGGCTGCACTACACATTATTATTGGCTATACTGGTCCCCACTGGTAAGTACTGGTCCCCACTGGTAAGTACTGGTCCCCACTGTGGTAAATGGAGGGCCAGTTTGCCAGCAACAGAGCAGTGATGTCATCACCCATATGGAGAACAGGGGGGAGACACACCTGTACAAGACGGACAGCCCTCCTATCTCCTCAGCGAGTGCTCCATCAGCGTCGCTCAGACTCCTGATTCTGGGATCTGGGCGTCGTGGCAACCTCATCCATCTTTATCGCTGCTCCGGGAATGCGCGCTGGTGACGGGCGTCGGATGACAGGCAGCAGTAGAGCTGCCGGCTTTATCTATCGGGCTGCGTCTTCTACTCGGCTTCACCCCCCGAGAGAGCTTTGAAGGGCAACTTCCTCAGTCTTGATAGCTGAGAGATGAATCCGGGGGACGGCAGCCCGGAGGCCATTTGGCTTCCTCCTCAACGCCATCACACCATTCTCATTCATAGTATTCATGCACGGGCCGACGGGGGCTGACGGGGGCCTGGTGGGGGCCGGCGGGGACCGGTGGGGGCCGACGGGGGCCAACAAGGGCCGGCGGTGCCGAGGAAGAGCCGCTTTAGTGCTGTTTTGCATGGCAGATGCACCAAACAGGCTTTTTTAATGGGAGGGATTTAACAGAAGGAGGGTTTGCAAAACATCTACTAATTACGATGGAGGTTTTGTTTTCGGCTCCAGAGAGAAAAAAACACGTTGACTTATTAAAGATTTTATGACAACTCTTTCTTTTGAACAGAATGATTTATTTGTCATTTCATTACCTTTTGTCTCTTTTTTGACATTTTTTTGTTAACAGCTTAATTCTTCACCGGCATTCGAGCTACTCGAAGTCATCAAATGTGCATATATTACTGAAACATAAAGCCCCCCCCCTTCCCATAAAAATCTACACAGTAAAGTGAGACAATTCAACTGGAGCCATTAAGATATGCAGCTTAATTATGAATGAGCCGTGTGTGTGGGCGTAATAAGCGTGGCTAATACAATGGCTCTTTTGCACAATATGTGCCAGGGTGTATAAATTAGAGTCGGTTTAAAAAAGAAGACGTTGGGAGGGGGAAATACACCACATTACACTTTAATTATGAAGCAATAATTACGTTATATCGCTGCAGGTCACAGGTCGGCCTTTCATTGGTTCAAGCAATGAAAACAGACGAGGAGTTGAAAAGTACAAGCGGCCGTTGCCTCCGAGGGATTCAAGGAATCCGGCTTAAATTACTTTGTCAAGTACAACAACCTCATATCAACGATTATGAATTTATGGACTGAAACTCTTTGTTGGAATCATAACGACCTTCCAAAGGGCCTCATCATCATGTTTATTTACGTCTTTATTCGCTTGTTTGAAACAGCCTCAGACGGGAAGTTACATCAGTTTAGTCTCTGTGTTCAGCCTGAGCACTCAAATCACCGAGGCGCCTTCGAACACAACACGTCTTTCTTACTAAAATAAAATTACCTGGTTTAACATAAACAACTGCATCTAAAGACTTCTGATCTGTTTTATAAATATATTTATAAATAATTTCAGATGATTTACCTGTAAATGATCTTAATGAAGTCTTTTAATCGCTGTCTGCTTTTGTGTTTTTTCTTTTATATTTGTGATTGTTTTTATGTTGTTTTATGGAATACACCTAGCTTGAAAAGTGCTATATTACTAAAAAAAATATATATTCTTATGTCTTTTGCTAATCTTTGTTTTTTTTTTTCTACAAATATGCAGCAACCTGTGCACATTTGCAAACTCCTGCAACAAAACTATATTGTTAGGATTCAGAAAAAGATCATAGTTTTAAGATTACAAATAACTCAGAAATTGTTGTTACTTGATAAAATAGATGATAAGATAAGTCACGGCAGAGTTATGACTATTCAAATCTCATAACCACAACAGAGATAAGAGATGTGAAATGTATTTCCAACAAATCTGCATGAAAGTAAACCTCAGAAACAGAGCTGCTGTCACCACATTTAGCCGTGAACAGCTGCTATGCGTGTACTAATATTTGCACCAAAGTGATTTGGATGCCTGAAAGGGAACAAACAGCCGTGATGTTCCATTAACTCCTATTATTTTTACATGCTGGGGGGCCCATTAGAGAAACTCTATCTGTACGCCTGTCAGCCAGAATTAATGTGCAAACGAAGCTGTAGGCCTCGTTCACAGGTCTAAAGCAGAACGGGCTTCTCCGTCCATGATGGGGGGCAATCACACCTTCAGTCTAAAGGGCATTTAGGGCACAACATAAACGTTAATCCTGCAGGTTGTTGTTGCTTTTGGTGTTAATTTCTAAGAAGTTTGAAAACCAACTAATGAGGAAGTGAAAGATAAAATATGAGGAACTTTTATTGTGAAAGGCTCATTTTACTGTTAATTAGCACTGGAAAGGAGGCGGGGCTTACCTGTAAGGTTTCCTCAGTCATGGCTGAAATAACCACTATTCCTGCTTTGCACCCTCAACACTGACATTTAGTGCATTTACTTATACTGGAGTTATGTACAATTCCGATACTTGTACATTCATATCCCACGATGCTGCACTACGTTTCCAAGGGGAAAATTGCCCTTTAAAAAGTACCATTTTTGACAGATGTTTTTCCAAATTAAGATTTCAAAAGAACGTGAGAAGCTTATAAAACACAAGCCTTGTTAGAGATTAAAACATTTGGCTGCAATGATAGATTTTTCCCTCTAAATTTGAACTTTTGCGCCCCAGAAAAGAATGTGATTGGAGATAAAAGTCCAAAATATAAATATCATGTACTTTGTTTTTGTTTTTCTTCTCTACATAGCATGACCCACTAGCACCCTCCCTCGACACCCCCCCCCCCCCCCCAAAAAAAAAAAAAAAACCTTACCTATAGCACTCTGATCTTAGCACTGTTGCTCTTGAAGTACTACTTTACTCAGATGAGGACCTAACACTTGTTCTATTTTTAGCTCTTACTTTATCTGCAATGATACGTCGTGGTTTCTTTGTTTCCTTCTTTTGACAAATGTACTTATTGTAAGTCGCTTTGGACAAAAGCGTCTGCTAAATGACCTAAATGTAAATGTAAATGTCTTCTTTTCTCTCCTTTGATTGCCCCTTAACCCCTCAGATTTATCTGGTGGCCCTTTGGAGGGACCCAACCCTGAGGGTGGGAAACTATAAACTAGTTAACTTTATATCAAGTAGTTAAAACTAGCCTCAGTATAAGATGTGAATACTTCCCCCACAATTATTCAGTAGATATTAAAAACGGACTTTCTAAAGAAAAGTGAGGATTTTCGAACCGGAGCTGAAACTTGGTCAGCAGCCAGAGAAGGAAAATATCTCGGTGGGAAATCCAAAGAATGCTTGGCAGTTTTGCAGGATATCCAATATTCTGGATGGTATTTGTCATCATTTGTCTTCCGTGCCTTACTGAGACATCCATCCCTGTCAAAACTATGAACAACGAGGAAAACAAAAACTTGTGCGCCGCGATAAGCTGTCAGCCACGGTCATCTCGGGGTGGCTCGCTGTCTGGGAATCTATCTGCCCCTGTTGCAAATCGAAACCAGCGTCTCGGCACAACGTTTGGGAAGCAATTAGTCATGTAACGTGGAGCTGGGGGTTTATGTGTGAGGATCCCCAGGTAGCTGGAAACCCTGCTGGCTGGTACAAACAGGCTGCTGGCCAACGTATGAAACTCAAAAGAAAAAGTCCAGGCGGCCTCGGTTGGTGGCCGAGCCAAAATCAATGACGGCTCTGGGTTCGAACGCCGACATCCGACTGTCTCAGAGTCGGGATGAAAAAAAAAAGAACAACTTTCCCCGACAAAGTTTTCTCATTTTCACTGAGCTGAGCATCCTGTCTGCTTTCTTTTACCATTTATGAAATTAAGAAAAGGGGGGGGGGGCAGTTCCATCAGTCATTCCATTTTCTTTTTGCAAACCACATATTGCTCATTAAATATTAACCAACAGACCGGAGCGTCCTTGCATTTTGATGATTGTTTTTTACATTTTTTTATGGCTGACAGGTTAAAGCAGTCAATAAGGGTCATTTCAATTGATGCAACGTGGAAAGCAGGACCGTAATTGGTTTATAGTTCACCTGAAATTAAGAGATTTCTGAGTCTTGAGCTGAAATTATGCTTTTTTTTTACCCTCCAAGCGACAACAGATGACTGGTCTCTGTGGAGGCCCAGAGTTGGATTAGTCAAACGTATGATTGGATAAATAAAAAGTAAAATAAATAAGTAATAAGAGACGATTAAATAAATGAGATGGTTTGTGGAGTTATCAAGTTTTTTTCTTTGCTTTTATCTCTATTTTCCAGTTTTCTAACAATATTTATCCTCATTGATAATAATGAGAAATTCTTGTCTTTTGTGTGCTAACGTTAGATTTTGCTTGTCTGATGCTCATATCTTCCACGAATGCATGCAAGACGAAATTCAGGACATTTAATACATTATGGTCCATTTAGAGTCCACCAGACCAGAAAGCAGGGGGTGCTTTAAGGGGCGGGGCTTACCTGCTGATTACAAAACAGTAGTCCACAAACGGATGGATAACATCATGACGACATATGAGCACATCAATGAAGATACAACAAAATATTAGTAATTGCAAAAAAATTTGGAAATACTTTTATAATCATATAATCAATAGCAACCCAAAAAAATGGAAATGTTGAGATGAAATGGACTTTTTTTTCTAAATGAATTTGAATAATTCAACTGACTGTGTTATTTATTCATGTATTCAATTATACTTTTGACTGATCATTGGTGACATTTGTCGCTGGGACAGTCAAGGTTTGTGGAGTTTGAGTATCGGAGCGCATTGTCGGCATCGCTGCCTCTTTCACTCCGCTGTCCCCAGACACCAGCGTTCGCTCTGATCATAATGTTCCACAAGACACGCTCACTGGTGAGATTTGATTATCAATAAGCCGACTGAATTGAGAATGTACTTGCCAGAGCTTTCTTGACAAGCTCTGACTAGCACCCGTCCACCGGGCTAGTGAATTATGAAAACCATTGATGGATGAAATATGAACATCAATCTTTCTCAGCTCCTGTCTGCTGAATAAATTACTTTTAAAGTTCACTGCCATGTTTGCAGACATGTGCTTCAGAGAGAACGCCTCCCCGCTTCCCTTCTTGCACCAGTTATCTTCTGAGCAGAGGGGAAATAATCCCTGTGCAAAGCGATGAGTGGGGGGGGGGGGGGGGGGTTACGGTCCGAGGATGTGGACTGATGGCAGGTTTGTCCTGTCGAGCACACGAAGGCACGAAGGCAGGTTCAAAGTCACGTTGATTGTCAAATGATTTGCCGTATTGTAAATCAATAAAATAAGATACGGGGCTTTGAAGGTGCCCCGTGTGAGGCTGTTCATTCTGACACCGTTCTTTCTCTGCAGGGTTTTTCTGCTGCACGGCAACGTAATTATTCAACTTTTACAGGTAATAAATGGGGCTGTATTTCTTCTCCCTTGCCCCCGAGTATCTAATAAATAATACAGTTCTGCACAATAGAGGGAATAAAGAGCGAGGTGCTGTATGACATTTTACCGGGCCTCGCTGAAGAACCACCAGTACCGACAGATTTTGTCTTAAGTAGCCTTTACGAGTTGGCATTTTTTCATAGATACGAACACAGATCTGTCAGAGACAATTATTATTGCTACCTTTTTCATTAATGGATCGTATATATTTCAGTACTTTTCATGTAAGCCTAATATGTTTGTATGTAGTATGTATTGGCACTTAGATATCGATGTGAATATATTTTATGATTTGACCTTGATGGATGGCCTCGCTGTGGAGAGACGTTCTACGAGATCGTCACAGAGAGCGAGCATAGAGAACAGCATATTCCTTCTAGATTTGCTGAATGTATATTGTAGAAGTGACAATCCAGATTTTTTTGCATATGCAACCATTTTCTTCTTTCTTTCTTTCAGTGACAGTGCGACCCTCGGGTGATACAACGTTAACTGCACAGTTCCTTGACTTTAGCAGGTCCTTTAATTCTGCTGCTGACGCTGTGAAAAAAAAAATAGATTTCCTATCTGGATCTACTAAAGCAGGACTTCATAAAGGACATAAAGGACAGGGCATGTAGCCTTATATGGTATTATTGGGGTGTTGATATTGTTATTAAAATCTGAAGTTCGGAGCGAAGTTTGCTGAATCTGATGTTCTTGCATGATGTCCGTTCTTTCTTCATCATGACGCTGAGCTCTGAACTCTGGGTCTCCATCCCGTATTAAGAGTTTCATCATTTGGGCAAAATATCTGATACTATAAAACTGTGAGCTTCTGTGTGAACGGTCAGTCTGGACTCATACGTCTTTTATGGAATAAGTCAATTTTAAAATACAAATATGTGGTCTGTTCTTCTCATTTTACTGCAGCAGGGTCTGACAGTTTGACCCGCTTAGTCCTGGTTCTGCATAAGAATGACTAGAACTGGCTAGAAATAGCCGATCTTCTCGCTGATGGTCTTGTTTGCTCATGTAGGTCATATAGAAGTGCCGAGTCTGTTTCATAAGTTCCTCACAGTAAATGTAAGCTCAAACATACAGTTACATCATATATCAAGACAAAGGTGTGTCAGTGCCATACTGCAGTATATTAACACACTGTAACTTCATTATAATCTGAAGGCCATTATAATACCTTGTCAGCCGGCAGCATGGCTAATCATCCGCAGATTTACATTTTCATTACTGCGCGAGATGTTGAGGGCCTCTTCTGCCAATCTCCACTTGCAAACAAATGACAGTGGGCTGCATTAATCCAGCCCTCATTCTGAATCTATACTGGTGAACCACAGCGTGCAGAGGGGATCGGCGACCCTGGGGCTGGAGCTCAACGGCGCGTTGCGTGAAGCCGAAAACCGGTCCAGACAGACTTCAGCCTGACGAATACCAAGCAGGCTGTTTGAGATGTAATGCATGATGGTTCATAATGTAGGTTTATGTCATTCTGATCTACAAAACCCACAAAATGAGACGTAAAGAGTCCCGTTCATGGGGAATCAGGTGTTCACAATTTAAAGATTTCATCCTCTGGGGAACATGAACGTGCTAAACAACATGGTGTTAAGTACGGAAGTAAACTTACAGACATGAACAGCGGTTTCCTGGGTGAAAGCCCTGTGTATCGTCTCTCTTCATAGCTATGACATCACCTGCCTTGTTTCATGGGATTAAGAATTAAAGCACTGATTGAATTCGTTAAGTTCTTGCTGCAGGCGAAAACAATCAAATGCTTTTGAAGCTGTGAACTCAAATGTTAAGAAATACTAATAATAAATATGTTTGGCTCACCTTCATGTAATCTACAACGCCACAATATGGAGCAAATTATTATTGAGAGCCATATAATCTTACTTTGAGAGTCGCTTTCAGAGCACCTTGTTGTTTAAATAGAATTATCTGAAATGACCCCCAAAAAACAAACCCCATAATAAAACCCCTCACATTGTGTGCTGGCTCTGAAAGGCTTTTGGCTCCATAATGCCGTCTCTCCCTCAGTGCAGAGGCAGTAAATATGGAGGCCTGTGCTCTCAGAGTGATCAATAATTCCTTCAGCCCCAGATTCCACACTGATAAGGCACTTTGATGTGGACCGAAGTGCAGGAGCGAGAGGAGGCCATCCTGGGGGAGAAAATGTGAGGGGGGGGGGGGGGAGAGGCTTCATTATTTCAGACAGCTGTCAGAGGGCCACGTTCAATTAGCTCTAATACGTTTGTCAGCTCGGGCAACAAAGCAACAGTGTGGAAGACGAGCTGGACACAAAATAAAGAAATAAAAAACCCTTCTTGTAATTTGGGGGATCGTCTCTCGGTGAAACACAGCAGGCGGCCGGAGAAACATCAGAGCTGGAAAAGCAAACAAACAAGAGAGCAATCAACCCAAGTGCTGCAAAAACCCTGAATCTGTGACACGTTTCTGTTCCGAATCCACAACAGAAGTCCTGTTTTTATCTCCAACGCTTTCAATGAGTCTTTATTTAATTTCACTGGATTTGACAATAAACAGTTCACCAACTGCTCAGTGCAAAGCTGATGTAACGCCAATTAAATCAGAGATGAATGGCTATTGCGAAAAGCTAATTAAGTTTTTTTTTTTTTTAATTAAATGAGGTTATTTCAACTGGATCAGGAATTTATCGGAAAAAAACCCCACTAAACCCGGAGCAGCTGAGCGATTGAAATGATTTGCCCCTTCTTTATGTGAACGAGGTTGTCGGTGTTTCCCCGACAGACAATTCAGTCTGTAAACACCTTCTTCTTCCTCCTCAGCTGCTCCTTTGAGGGTTTCTGCTGAATTAAATATGTGGCCTCCGCCTCGTAGAACTTGACTGAAAGTGCAACGCAAATAAATCATCAGGAAAATAATCAAGTGATTTGTTAAATAAAAAAGAATTACACATCCGCCGCCTACGCGGCAGCAGCAGATCTCTTTGAGGTAATTAGTTGTTTGATTGTGAATGTCAAAAGAGCCCATTAAAGGCAGCCCGAGTTGGACCTTGTGGAGCAATTAACTGCTCAGAATTTAGTTGCTTGCTCTTCAGCTTGTGGATTAAAAACACGAAGGTCGGAGGCTCTTCGTCTTCTCCGCCGGTTGTTGTGGAAGTCGATGGCGAGATAGATGAGATAAAAGCGGTCTGAGACGTGCACTTTGTGGAAAAACAGAATCAGGATTTAGTTCGTCATTAGTTTGTCCTCAAGCAGCCCTAGGAGTTCTTAAATTACACATTTAGAGGAGAATATCTGCAGTCTTAAAGTATATAAACAGAAACACAAAAAAAACTCAAATTTATATTTCCCCTCATCAATCAACATTCAATGCAACATGAAGGCAAACTAGGATTTCAGAAAAGAAAAGATACTCCCATAGACAGAAGTATTCGGAGACGTCCCGTTTCTCTTGATCACGTCTCTTGATTGGAGTCCAGCTGTCTTCGATTCAGTTGATTGGAGGAGTTTGGAAAAAAGGCCCACAGCGTCTTCATAAGGCTTCACAGCCGACAAGGATCTGTTTAGAGGAAGATAATAATATCAAACTACTGATTTCACTTGAAATAAAACCCCGGAGAGCTCAATCACCCTGAAACACTTTGTGTTTTGGCTTGGGGCCCAAATCAAGATCATCATGAAAAAAAATATATATATTTTTCAACATTTGGCTGCTGTTTGCTTCCTGCCTGGTATAGAAGACGTCTTCTGTTTGGAAGTGTGATGAACAATAAAAACACCTTACGAACATTCCTCTGTAGCAGATGTTCCACAGGCTCAGTCTGTTGATGTTTTTAAGATGCACCTTAAAGGGCCAGTGTGCAGCATTTCAGAGGCTGCGTCAGCCAACATGAACCCTTCATATCGACATAGGGAGTGGGTATACTTACACATATATAATGTATACAACGACCAACGTTTAATATAAAAGATATGCTGCTGCTTCATTATTATTGGCCAGTCTGTGTTCGAGGGGGCGGGACTTAGCAAAGATTGTGTTTATTCAATCGGACGATACAGTCGCGGTCTTTGCAGACAGACCTGGTGACGATCTGAACTCTAAGAGCAGCTTTTCTAGTTTAACTGTCTTGCTGTGAAACGGGCCGTTAGTTTGACGTTAATCCGTTCACCTGGAGGAGGAAAAGTGTCGGCAAAGAAAGTGGGGAAAAAGACGACTAGCTAGCAAGAAGTGAAGATGGATTCAAACATTAAACTAACTGTGACATTATGTGTCAGAAGAACATGAACAAATCCGGACGATGTGTCGCATCGTCTTCTAAAACCCGACGTCTTCCAACCAATCGCACTGATGGCCTTCGCCGCCCGTTTGGTATTCAGCGGCGGTGCAGTCGGTTTCATTCCATGTAAGTTCTGCTCTGCCCCCCCCCATTCAAATGACTTTCAATCTCTTTGTTCTGGGCAGCGGTCCAGGACAGAGGGCCGGGGGAATGATGCATCGTGGGGGTTTATTAATGTGAACCAACGACCACGACATTCATATTCCTGCCCTGCCAACCTCCCCGAGCCAATCAGCCGGGGAGTACAAGATCTCACCCCGCGGTATCGGATCTGTCAAACCTGTGCGGGTTCCTCCCATAAAAGCTGTGCTCGCTCGCCCGCAACCAAATCACCCGCTGAACCGCCGCCGCCAACTCCTGGGTTCTTGCCAGATTTCTCTCTAACCGTGATGGAAAGTCACTAATTGTTGTCAGTTCGTCAAACTGGCGACAACGGAAAGATGGAACCTGGCGTCCAAAATGTCACGTGTCATCAGATCCGAACGTTTTTGAAATTCATTCCCGTCGTTTAATAAGGCAGATGAACTTTTACGTTAAAGCCATGCCTTTGTGCCGCTGAAGGACGTCAAACAAGCCGTTGCTTATTAAGAAGAGGAAAATAACAAGCAGCTCGCTGGATGTAAATTCGTATAAATGCAAAAAAACTTTGTGTATAATACAATCATTGATGTGGGAAAGGGCTGGACAATTCACTCAACATATGAAACCCTTCGTCCTTTTGATCATATGAAGCAAAAACGTCACAAAAAACATTGAATTCAAATAGCTGTATTTAATAAAACTCCCTCAATTGGGGGGGTTTCACGCTCTCCTGAGGTGGTTTTATGCATTTGTAATAAGTTCCGGCGTGGGTCGTCTTTGTCTCCAAACGTCATGAAACATGACCAATATAACCGGAATTTAAAGAACAATTAAAACTTGTTCTTTCTGTGTGGAGTGTGCATGTTCTCCAGGTGTAAGCGTGGGTTCTCTCCGGGTTCTTCGGCTTCCTCCCACAGTCCAAAGACATGCAGGATGGGGATAGGTTCATTGGTGACTCTAAATGTCCCGTAGGTGTGAATGTGAGCGTGAATGGTTGTTAACCCTGCCTTCGCCTAATGACAGCTGGGATCGGCTCCAGCCCCCCCACGACCCTGAATACAGGATAAGTGGTAGACAATGGATGGATGGATGGGATTAAAACTTTTCATTCATACTTAACGTTCTTGCCCAGTTAAAGCAAATTCCCAGAGACTTCTCTTCCTTTGTTTTTCTCTCGTATGTTGAGACGGTCAAGCCAACGATGGATGTTTTGCGCCTTCACCAAATCAAACAATCTAGGTGGAAAATTGGAAAATACTCATATTTTTCTAATAGTCAAATTGGATGCACAAACTGGGTACCGGATCAAAATTTGGACCGTTTTGACAGAAAAACAAAAATTCTGAAAACTCCTAATTTCCTAGTTTCTGCTTTTAATTATTCTACTATATTAACCAGCGAACGCCATGAAGGGAATCCCTGCTGTGAAGTGCTGCGACTCTTAAATGGCAGTAATGTGTTGCTGACTTCTCCTGGCGCCGCTCCACCGTTTGGATCAGTCCGCCGCTGTGCTCGACATCGTTCGACATGAGGAGGTGGTTAACGGCGGCGGTGGCGGCGGCCATTAGTGGGACGTAGATGTTCAATTAGCAGCCGGATTCACGCAGGTGGTGTGGATCAGGAGGTCCGAGGTGGAGGAGGGGGTCCGGGGGCATCTGTCGCCTCCAGCGGCGTGGACATCTGTTCATCACGCCGCTCCAAATGAACAATATCTCTTTCACCACTTAACCAGGAACTCTATCTGCCATGTTCCTCTTTTTCTCCCAGCGATGATCACCAGTATTTAGCCACCCCCCCTCCCAGATGGAACTGGGCTACAGTAGAGTATGTGGCTGCGAGTGTGATCCTCAGCGGATGTAACCTAGATACACCAGTGATAACCTGTATATCAAGCTCTCAATCTGCCACACGCTGAAGTGGGGGGGGAATAAATGGCCTTCATCTCGGTGAAAGTGTGCTCTCCTCGTCTGCAAATCTTCAGCCATTGTGAAAGTGGGACACGCCGGTGAACGGAGGGGAAACGAGGCGGCGAGGACGGCAAGGGCACTGGAGCAGGACCATGGCGAAGGGGGGAGGAGGGGGAGGTTCCCTCCCTGCATCGCCATCATTACGTGTCACTTACATTATCTGCATTAGTCCCCCTATCCCCAGGGGGCGCCATCCCACTCCGACGACCTTCCCATTACATGTTGAGAAAGCTCTGCAAAATGTCATTTTTTTTAATGTTTTTTTTTTCGTCCTCGAGTTTTTTGAAGGCTTTTCCTCTCAGCGCCCTCATCCTCCTGAAAAAGAGTCGGGGTCATCAGGACCGATTCCCGAAGTGTCCCATAATTATAGACTTGTCACTACTGATCTTCATCAACAACCGTGTGCGTGTGATGATCCGGCAGCGAGCGTTAATGAGTCCTCGATTGGAGTTAATCAGCAGTGGCCGCCTCAGCGTTTCCCGCCTCATGGTCCTCTGAGCGGCTGTCAAGTGTTCATTTTTGTGATGGGGGGTGCCAGCGGACAATACGCCGTTACACGACACGACTCCACCCCTTGGGTTTCATAAAACAGGAAAAAAAGTGCCTCCGCCAGCAAAAAAAATCCTTCTTTTTTTATTTTTTAGTCAAAGTTTATGTCCGCTCGCTCCGCTGGTCTCCACCGGCTGCACAATCCCTTCACTTAATTAGGAGAGCTATTTCTTCTTCAGACAGGCGTCCCACAGGGTCACGGATTCAAAGAAATCCTCCGGCTAATGGGAGCTGGTGAACGCTTTGTTCGTTTTTAATGCGCCTCGGCTGGGAAATCTTTGACACTTTGGTGAAGGGGGGAGCTCTCTAACGGGGAAAAAGGGTCCGCGGCGTAACCGACACGGTCGACCTTAGAAGTCGCTCCTCTTTCCTTTTGCAGGACGGCGAACGTTACCGTAATTAATTACATGTCTCGGTGTGTGTGTGTGTGTTTGATGTGTGTGTGTGTGTGTGTGTGTGTGTTCGTGCCGGTGACAGAAGCTCAGCTGTAAATGTCATGTGATTATTACATCGAGTCCTCGGGAGGCGGCGCCCAGGTGACGGGGTGTTTAGTCCCGCCGTGGTTCTTCTTCTTCCTCCAACGCATCGACTAATTAACCTCACGATCAAATACTGGGAACGCAGCGGTGGAAAGAAGCTAAATGCATTTTTAATAAAGCACCCAAGAAGTCAAGGCAATTTCATTCAATATGTAACACCAGATCTCTAATTTGCCTCAAGGGGCTTAACGAGGACAACATATGACACCCGCTATTGTAAACCCTAGAAATAGTGACATAACTGAATGAATATGTAAGTAAATTCATTAGTGTACTAGTACATAGAGTACGTACTAATACGTCTATTTCTACTTGCTTAACACTTCTAAGCTGCTACAAAAGAAATTTAACGTCCAATGCACTTTAGTTTCAAAATAAACCTCCGTGTTCACAGGAAAATGTACCAGCGCTCCATTATATGCATATTGTATTTTCAAAATAAAATGTGTTCACAGGTAGGTCACCTTTCCACTTATTTCATGCACCCTGTGTCTTTTCAAAATAAACTTCCAATGTAGGTCTACTTACTTTAGTTCAGTTTAGGCAACAAAACTACTTAACTAGGTTCAGGAAAATATCCTGGTTTGTTCCATAACGTACACTATGTTAGTTAAGTATGTAGGTTACATAACAATATTAAGTTAACTTTACATGGGGACACTAACAACGGTCTCCAGGGTGAAAGTTTGGACTTACGTACAGTGTTCGCGCCCATATTTGCAATTTATTCAAGAACAGTGGTGAAATGGGACTTAATAAAAGTTATGGATTATGTTCATTAGTCTGAGTTTTTGTTTATTTAAATATGTTGTCTGGAGCCAACATATTTAAAAACGGTGCAACTTTTACTTTGAAGGTGAGCTATCTCAGTTTCCTTCCCTATTTTTCATTGGAAGGATGTTGGATAACGGTAAATAGCACACACACACACACACATATATATATATATATATATATATATATATATATATATATATATATATATATATATATATATATATATATTTCAGATCCTGTCCGACCATCTTTGCATCACATGAAGCGACTAAGTTGTGATCTGGTCAGGAACCTGGTTCAGGGACTCACCTGTACATCCGTTACAGCTGAACCTCACTCTGCACGCTCATCACACGTCGCCAGACACAAACAAGTTAAAAATCACCTCGTCTGCTGTTATTAATCAGCGACGCGGTTAAATCAACTTTTTGGGCGAAGCGCCGCACACGGAGCCCCTTCTCCTCCTCGCTGTCTAATCATAAAGCCCAGAAAAACTTTGCTTCCCTGCTCTCTCTCTCTCTCTCTCGGTTGCAGAAATTCCCTTTGAAAATCTTAACTCGGTTTAATCATCAGGCTCAGCCGTTGTTCCACTAATGACTAGCACAGTGTGTGTTTGACGCGGCGGCACCGGATCGGCAGCAGCTGACTGCACACGGAGCCTCGATGCCAGCGCTACTGACAGTGAATTCTAAGTAGGACACCGAGGCTGCAAGGAACCAGCTCCTGAATGCTAGCGGAGAGGGTGTGTGTGTGTGTGTGTGTGTGTTTAACTTCTCCTGCCTGGCTCAAAGTGGGGATGAAGTGAGGGCAAGCAATGAATCACAATCCACAGTTTGTCCTTCACCTAATTTCTCACTGCCACTGAGGTGATTTAACCTGTTGCACACACACACACACACACACACACACACACACACTTCCTCGAGGATACGTGTGTGTGTGTGTGTGTGTGCTGTATTTTTCTGCTGGAGTTTCTTGTTGAAGTGAACATCAGACGCTGCAGCTTTACACGGACTTCCTTCTGCAGGTTCTCAGTGAGGTTTCTACGATGTCGCAAATTTGCGAGTTTATTCCGATGCTAACAATCGCCAACTATGCTAGCTAACTTCCCATGAATGTACATGTATGTTTCTAATGAATCATCCCAACGTGTGACAACGCCTCGTTTGTTGATCGCGCGGTTGGGCTAAGAGGCTCGTGGTAACTTTCACTTGAGTGATAGCAGTTTATTTTGGCCCTAATACACTGTTGTAGGTTTCTGATGTGGATTTTAAATTTATTTTTTTAAAAAGAAAAGTTTGCTCTGATTGTCCCCATATATAGAGATTCTGGGGCGGAGTCAGAAATGTTAGATGCTAATATACATACCGTAATCTTTAGCGTCCATGCTCGTGTTAGCATGAAATTCCAAATTAACACACTTTTAATATAAATCAAACAAATCGAGTAGATGTCAAGAAACATGCAGGTGTAATTTATCATATTTATTTTTCTACAGACTCGAACCACTGAGTGAATATTGCTGGATAAACTCTTTTTTTTCGAGGGGATTTTTGAGGGATATTGGTTCTCCTTCTAGCACAGTTGAAAAAAGGATTATTTTTAAGCCAGAAAATCTCAGTATCCTGGTGAGATAATCTTTGAATCACTAATCAACAGCTCCAGCAGCTTTCATATTGATACTTTGTGATGATTTTATCAAACAAGCTGAAGAAATGACTTTCCCCCTGAAATATAAAGCGTTGTGAGGGTTCTACGTTACAGGAGGTCTGGAGTGTGGAGGAGAACGTATACGTAGGAAATAGACTTGGCTTTATCGTCCTTTCCCACATTTTGCACTTTTCTATGGCTGAAAGCTCCGTCGGTTTGGCAGCTGTCCCCCGTTTTATTTTTTCAGCCTCAGACATAATCATCCCTGGCAGGATTCAGAGCCTCAATCAAAGAGCGGTGTGCACGGCGAGCGCCGTCGGAAGAGCACTATACGAGACGGATCTACATGAAACACCTGGGGACGGTCATTACAGCCCCCGCCGGCCTATCAGAGGCCGGAAACAAGAAAATACCCCCCCAACAGAGTAGCGAGGGGCGATACTCGAGGCGCCGCTGAGGCTGCAGATTTTAGGAAAAGGAGAGGACGCTGGATGATGAGGATTACTTGATGGTTGCTTGAATTTGTTGGGAGGAGAGAGAGTATATAATATACAGCCTACAGTCGTCTGCATATATGCTTACGGTATCTAACGTGTTCCTGGATCAGGTATAACAAAACACCTGCCATCATATCATTGGTAGTCGTGTCCAAATGCTTGAGGTTAGTTCACCAGGTGACACTTAAAGGTTGAGTACGTGATTATATTCAGAAACACTTTGTTCTATTACTTGAAATCCTCGTAACAAACTGATAGCAATGAATACATTAAATGCTCTATCAGAAAAACGTTGTACTCGTTGGGTGTTCTGGGGCGTTCAGAGGTCTGGACGAAGGGGGCGGGACTTTTTCAGTTTGACGATGCATTCGGTCAAAATCTCTGTGGGTTTTCCAAATGACCTACTCTGCCTTTAAGGAGTCAAGAGTTTGAAAAACAGAATTGAACACTGATCTCCTGACAGAATTAATCATTTTTTGTTGAGGTTTTTTCTCTGATGCCTCTCTGAATGACAATGAGAAATCAAGAGAGAGAAGTTTTGGTAATAACTTTATAATAAGTATACATGACCGTGTGCTGCCTGTCCTTTACAACGTGTGCTCAGTTTCTTTACAACGGAGGATAAACGCTGCTGATAGAGGTGTTCGTGTCCCTGCAGCCCGCCACAGACACAAAGGAAGTATCCTGATAAACACGGAGGTTCAGCTGAGTTACAGCAGCGGGGTTAACTAGAAATAAGACGGTAACCTCACAGCCGGTAAACTCACCCTGACTTCCAATTAACATTTCCGCGCCCCCCTCCGTCACTCCGCATTTGCATCACGCCGCTCACCTCGCCGCTGCATATATACTTGTTTACGAGGAGGGGAATTGGCAACTGAAGTGTGACTTGACTTTTGTGGAGGACATCAACGTACCGCATCGGCCCATCACTCCCCCCCCCAAAAAAAAGAAACTTCCCCTCCTCCTGCTCCTCCTCTCTTACGAGGCCCGGAGGGCGCCACGGCAGATGTCACAGCCCGCAGAGAGAGAGTTCACCGGGGGGTTAAATTATTGAGAAGGACTCTGGGAGAACAGGGTCACATATGTTACTGGAAAGGACGATCTGAAATTCCACGACAGTTTGTGTTTTAGTGGCGGGTCGGCGGAGTCAAAATGAGAAGAAGTGTGACCAAACGCATCCGTGTCGGCGTTTTGATTCAGCAAACCCCAAATGTGTATCCTTTACCTTTCAGATTAAAAGGTCTGAAAGCGTTGGAATTAATCATCATTTTCATTATTTATCAATCTGAAATATCTGCTTAAACTATGACTCAAACAATTAATCAAGTACCAAACAAGTTGATGTTTAACTTCCTTCCCAGCAGCTAATTGATTAAATGTATTAACTACATACTTTCTGAAGCAGACAGGTGTTTTAAAAAAGGGTTCATCCTCTTGGGAGTAAATTTGCTCAGTAGACTTTTGTGGATTGAATCATTTCAGATCATGTGTGCAAACATCCTGGCGGTGGAGAAGGGAAAACTTGGATATGGGGTCCAAATCGGAAGTGGTTCATCCTCTGGTGAGCATGAGTAGATGTGACGGGAAGCCTCCTCTCTCCTTGACTTTAAGGAATCGGTCCTGTTATGACAACGCTCCAGTGAAAGCGAGACTTTCGATGGAAGCAAAGGAGTATGGATGGTTCAAACAAACACAGACTTTCACCCAGGAGACCGCTGTTCATGTCCCATGTGAAACCAAGACAAGGTTTACTTATTTACCTTATCTGTGCTACGTTCGTAAAGTAAACTGATTGGAGGTTTTATTTTGAAGACACCACGCATGCAATGAGCAGAAACACTCTTGAGATCACAGACATATTATATTATTATGTAGATATATCCCAAAAAAATCATTATCTGGGGACCATGAATATGTAGATCAAATATAAAGGTGTGTATATTTGGGATTTCTGGGCTGTGTTTGCTTTAACAAAAAAAACCTCTCATACTATCTATCTGTTGCCCGGCTGAGCTCCTGAGTCTCTCCTCCCTCCCACCTAAGATAAGCCTAAGATATTACCTGGTTTTGTTATAGCACCTCTATAGAACACACACACACACACACACACACACACTTTAAAATCACAGATCACAGTGTGAATTTGGGGACACTATAACTAAATCTGCAGGTGTGTCTTTAAAGTGTCAGCACCCCCTCACCTAAAAAAGTCATCACCTGAAGACACGGGAGGGATGTGATTCCAATTTCCTCCTCTGATATTTTTGTTTCCTACGTAGAAGGAAAAGCTGCATCTTAGTGTTTCATTTTCTTGGAGACATATAGAGGATTACACACCAAAAAAAAGCGCCCTGGGAGGCATTAAGGGTTGTAATTAGCCGACTGAGGGAAAACAACTGGATAACCTGATTGTGTATTGATTTTGTATATGTTCCGTTAGCATCACCGGGGGCCGAATATGCAGCAGGAACCAGCTAAAAGTCTGCGGTTACACGCAGTAAACACAAGTAGATCATATCCGGCTGCACCAACGCCAAATGAATCAGAAAAACCTCAATAAAACGTTCTGGTCTGTCCCTCGCCGCCATATAATGAGCCGTGTTTTGCCTCCAAATACAGATGCAACGCTTTGAAGTGATGGCCGGGTCCTATTTTTCAAAAAGAACATTCTTCTTTATTTTATTCAGAAAGATGAAACATAAGCCCCGGATATTTGTGCCCCGTTATTTAACATGAGACTGTAGTCCAGAAGAAACAAACATATGTCTCTCATCTCCTGATCTAAAGCCTCATTCCAGCCTTTGGGGGGGGGGGGTAGACCGGTGTGTACTTACCAAACAGGCTTTGTTTACAAATCAGATTGATCACTTAGTTGCCGACAGAAAGGGAAGACGCAGCAGCTCAGCGATATTTTGCCCCCTATTTCCCCCGAACTAAAGCGGCGCCGGAGACGCAGATTGATTTTGTTTTGTTTTGTGAGGCTCGTGTGATAAGCAGAAGGCAAAATAATGAGCATTGTCTCATTAATGGAGAGAGAATGCATTATGGGTCATACATTTTCCAATGAATTATGCATAAAGGAATAAACAGCCACAGTGGCGTGGCGGCTTCTATATCATCAGAGAGGACCAAATCATTTTCGTGGCAACATGTCTGATCGGCGAGTGACGACGCGTCGCTGCCAAGTGTGAAGGTGGAGCGCCGAAGGCCTCCGTGATGAGCAAACATTTAGTCGCCGGCGTGTACGACTGTTTCCATAACAACCGTACACAAGAAATCAGCTCAGTTTTTTTACAGCTTCAGCCATCACTCAGCTCTTTTCTTCTTCTTTCCTTTTTAATAAAAAGCTCCGTGTTGTCATTCACGTCTGGAACATTGTAAGACCAGCAGAATGTGAGCCGCTGATTTAATATTGATTTGTTTCGTGAGCCGAAACTCCAAACGACATGTTGGCACCGACGACCAGGCTTAAGACGCCGGAGATCAACGACCCGCACAGATCTGATTGGTGGATTCAGTTTGAAATGATGATGATGAAGTTCCTTATAACCCTCAACCTACAAAACATATTCAACATTCAGAAACAACCTCGTTTCTTCTCCAAACATTGGTAGTTACTTAATGAACATCATCTGCATAGAAGAGAACTGATGATAAGATATGTAGGAAGTCACAGATACATTTGTATATTGTTTAAAACAAAGAAAAGCTGTCAAAATGACCAAGAGTGTGTGTGATACTCGATAGCAAACATTTACAATATTAATTAAAACGTGGGTTCTTTTGACAAGAATCCAACACATTGGTTTTCTTAAAAGAGCACTAATTAAAGCTGACATAGAAAACAAATGATATGTCATGAGGGATCGATGGGGATGATAGATGAAGGTACCTGTGAGATGAACAAAAGCTTGGTTAGGTGTGGGTTAAAGGAATAGTTCACCCCAAAATAACATTTATTCTCACCTCACTAGGCTCTCTGTCAGCACAGACAGGTTTTCTATCGTGTTAAAGAGAAACATCCTCAAAAACATTCTGAGGATTTCAGAATTTAGTTTCACTACTTTGGGCAGAGATGCCAACTTTAATGCTTTGATCACCTGCTTTCAGAGTCTTACGCCAAATAAGAGGCGACGACAACACCACAAAGGTCTTATCTTCACGTTTCAGCACCAATAAAACAAATGCATAAATACGGGTGATGAAAAAAAGGTTACAATTTGCCTGTTTGACCAAAGTGTTGGATGTTTCTATGCATCGCACCTAGCAGCTAGCCGCACATGAGAGAAATCCTAATGCCGTACCTGCAATTAATATGCAGGAAAAGCCCCGACTAACCAGCCAGAATTACAAAGAAGGAGTTCATCAAACAATACATTTGTTTCCGTCGGTCCAATAAAGGTTCAGCCAGCTGCTCTAAACTATCTGGGCCTTTTACGGCTCAGTTAATTGCCTTTTTACTCGCACGCACAAAGAAAAAGACGTTAACAGTCAGTGAAGCAGCAGTTACAGTTAAAGTCCAGGAAATCCATTTCTGAATGCAGCGAGGCTCAAACGTGCCAAAGCCTTCAGAGTTCTTATTGTTTTTTTATCTACGTGCCGAATACAGAAACAAAG
Source organism: Chelidonichthys spinosus (assembly GCA_029853015.1). Lineage (NCBI taxonomy): Eukaryota > Metazoa > Chordata > Actinopteri > Perciformes > Triglidae > Chelidonichthys > Chelidonichthys spinosus. The sequence goes on from CM056839.1 coordinate 21,096,598, forward strand.
GGAACTAAGAGGGTTTTTATAATAAAACATTTCCCGGTTTATATATGAGCCGCTTCCTTGACCTCTACTTGACTCGCATGAGATTAAAGGGACTGTTGAATAATAATTACTTCTTTTCACTTCAGAGAATCGATGCATTTAAATAGTAGCCGAAATGCCCCCTTTGCCAAGATGTTTCATGCATGCTTTCATGATCCCCAGAGGGTGCATTTTTAATCATTTGGAACATAAAAATAATAATAATTAATAATAAATAAGCATTATTCATATAGGACCTTTTTATAACAAACACATATATGTATACAAACTAATCAATCAAAAATACGTACAAACTAAAAAAGCATGTTTTTTTAAAACAGTCCTCTGTCTTTGACTGTTTCACTTTGAGGTCACGATGGATCCGTGTAAAAGCGGCAGTTGTAATCACGGTCCTCAGAGGATAAACTCCCCTAATATGTCATATCCTTTAGCAACAGCCACAGGTCATATACTCAGGTTTGAATGCAAGGAATCTTTATGGGATGGGTTGTCATAATATTTACAGACTGAAGTCATGCTCCCAGGAGGATGAACCATTTTAACTGATATTCACACGTCTTCATGATGTTCACCAATAGAATACGTCGATCGTTGTGAAATTGAAGAAGCAATTTGTATTCTAGTCATTGTGTTACGTTTCCTCGACAACAGAAGAACAACATGCATCTAAAATGTTTAAATGTTCGCCAGAGGATAAACCCTTTTGTTTTTTGTACATTGTTATGTATGGACAGCAAACTATTATAACTGATATTTAAGTTGCGTTGACGTAAATGATCTTGGATTTTATATCCAGTGTTTGTTACTTCAAGGCCACAAAAAAAGCCCAACCCATTTGAAAATAACTATGTTGCACTCTTTGACCTTCCATACATCTGTTGTTTTCTAATCACTGTAAAAACTAAGTGCAGTGTCCTCCGGGTGCGTTCGAGCTCTTAAATTGGGGTTTGACAGCAGCGCGGTGATGAAGTAAAGCTCATAAAGATGAATGTTTTGACGTATCGCCACTTTATCTTTAGCTCACATGAGCACGGAGGACAACGAAAGGACGACACAAAAGAAACGTAGGGAAGTCGGCCTTGATTGGTATTTGGGAGGAAGTCTTTAACATGTGATCCACACAACGCCACCGCCACTCTTCACAAAGTCAGATACGCTCCCGTTAGATGATGTCACGCACAAAAAGCCTGCAGAGTGAATTAATCCACCGTCTCTTTTCTGCAGTTCTGTGGCGCTGCAGCGGGGAAAATGACTAAGTTAATGTGACGCCTGTGATACGGACACAGCGGAGATGCAATATTCACACGAGCAGTAATTTACGTGGTGAAGCATAATCTCATCATCCCTGCAGAATTATAAAACTGTCATCTGGCTGATTACGTGCTGACAGACAGGAGGTGAGTGTGTCGGTGCAGAGAGAGACTTTTTGGAGGAGGAGGAGGAAGAGGATGAACCGGTCGCACTTTCTGGACCGCAGAGCTTTAGTCCATCGAATCCTGTTTACAAGACGTTTGAAGGACAGAGATAAGAGCCAGAAGAAAGAAGTGGATCGGATTTAAAAACACCAAAGTGCAACATGATGAAATGTGCAGGTTTTCACATGACTCAGAAACTCAAAAAGACCAAAAGTGCCATAATGTTAGAATGATTTGACTATTAAAAGTTGGTTTTGGTCTGTAATTTAACATTAAATTATTTTACAAATAATCCTACACCTTGTTTACTCATGTCCTTGTTTGGACGTCTTTCCAGCCAATCATATGATCACATGAGAATTTGGACGAAGGGTCGAAACCAAACTCAAAACAGCTCAATATTAATTTGATCTCTTCATAAAAAAACAGTAAATTGTATGTTTTTAATTAGCTGGCACTGGTACGCTTAGATGCTCTGAAAAAAAAAAGAACAATTACAAATTTATGTTGCTATTTAATCAATATTCACAAAAACGTTTGAAAATCAGCATGTTTTTGCAGTATTTGAAAGACCAGCATCAAATAAACTTCATACAACATAATAGTGTTTGTAGTTCATTTACTAATTTTTTTGTTTCTTAACGTGACGTCATCGTCACAGGATCAGCCTCGCTGCGACGCGACTGACGCCTCGATCGCCCACTTCGAGAATCCTGCTAACCAGAGGAGTCGCCCCCCGATGGCCATTTGTGAGAAGGCACGTTTAAGACACTTTTTGGGAACCAGACGTTTGATCCCGGTTGGAGACGCGTCGATGCGAGCGCATCATCCTCACGTCTGATTTGTGGTTTTCCCTCTGTTGTTGCCGATGCGTGGAGATCGAGCCCTGATTGGCTGTCGCCGGCCGTCCTGCAGCTCGGGAGTGATCTGCAGCCGCGAGGACAGCAGGCCATTATTCAGTCTTTAGATGTGCTGCTTCTTATCAGCGTGCAGGGTTGACTGAGGCAGCTGCTCTTGTCAACACGCCAGCACCCGAGCGTCCTCCCGGGTGGGGGGGAGGGTGGGGGTTTGATGGGCTCCACAAAAACCCTCCAACAACAGAAAGAAAATACACAAATACATAATAACTCCCTGACAGCGGGTGTCGTGCTCCCCCCCTCCACCCGTCTCACCCTCGGCGTGGAGGAGGTGTTCGACAGGTGACGGCTGCAGAATGAGTGTGACAATCTTTTAGTCACTTCAAACAGAGAGAAGATGAATATCTAAAATGGAAAGCGCTTCCCCGCCGCGTTTTCCTTTTTTTTTTTCTTGGTTGGATTAAAAAGATGTCGGCTGTGATTTCCAGAGAGGTTTATTTAACGTTGTGATGTCCTTTACGTCGCCTCTTAGTTTAAAACAACACAGAGAATCCAATTGGCTCTTTATGGAGTGTGATGATAGGAAACGACCCAACAAGGTCAGAGTGTGGAAAACCACATTCATCTTCATCTTTAACCGCTTATCTGGTGGGTCGCGTGCAAACGTTTTCTTTTCAAAATAAAGCCGTAGCTTCAGAGGAAACTTACGATTTCCCCTCGGCACCTTGCATCCAGGGTCTTTTCAAAATAAACTTCTGTCTTTACAGGAAATCAGTTTCCCACTTGTTCCATTCATATTGTCTTTTCAAAATAAACTTTTGTTGAAAACACAGTTTCTGATTGTTGCATGCATACATTATTTTCAAAATAAAAATATATCCTAAGGTTTCCACAACTTAAGTACTTAGTTCGGTTTAGGAGGAGGTTGTGGTTTGGTTGACATAATAGTATTGAAGCCTGGAAAAATGAAAAACAACCTACTTTTCTTCAGAAATCTCCTCTGTCCACTCATGAAGGAGACAAGGGGACCATCATAGTGATGTCCATCATCACAGTGGGCAGCAGGCTAATCAATAAGAACATCTTTCCTGTGGAAATCATTCGGAGGTGAAGTCTGAAAGCGTAACGGAGACCTTCCTCCTCCTCAGGCGGTCGACTCCTGACTGCAACGAAGGCTTTTAATCATTTACTTTCTCTTCCGAATGATTCCATGTGAACAGCCTTGTGTTTTTGATTTACATGGTTCCACGTTTCTTACTTTTTCAGTCTTCTAATTCGTTGAATGGCAGCCAGCAGGTAAAACATGAGATTCTCAGTCAACCAACGGAGATTTAGTCTAAATCTTCTGCTAACATCAGCCTCTGAAATTTGTGGTTCAAAAACAGCTTGAAATATGACTTCCATCTTCCATCATGATGTTTTTCAAACTGAGTGTGTTTTACAGAAGTCCTGAGGGTGAATTAAAGCTGCTGATGTCGAGGAGCACAAAGATATTCTGGACTAAATCGCACATTTGGGGCGTTTTTTTTTTTTTTTTTCGGGAAAAGCTTCTTTCTTGTTTTCTTAGTATTGGCTCACTGTCGGCTGATAAAACCCACAAAGTCGGCTGATAACATTCGAAACATGACTTCACACTTCTGATGACCCGAGGAAGTGCAGTGTGTGTGTGTATATATATATGTATATCGTATATATTTATCGTGAAGTGCTTTAACGTCATCCCGATGCTTCTCTCTCCTCCGAGCCGCTCCGTCGCCACGGTTACTACAAAGGCTCCGCTGTGCGTTCTTGACACTGTAATTTAAAACGTTGTGATATATATCTGCTATCGACTGGAGTGGATGATTCGATTGGAGATTTTCTCCGAAGCAACAGTCAGTTTCCGGGGTGTGAGACTTCATATTAAGATTCAAATCACGTGTGTGACTTCATTACTTGGAGTGATTTTGTGTATCTTTGTAATTCCCTCGATGATATTTGCGTTTTGCGTGCTGCTTGTATTTTGTGGAGTCTGGATCGGAGACAGTACGATACCGTTGTTACCTGATGATGAAGATAAAACTTCTGCAATCTACACAGTTTAGCATTTCTTTTGCAAAAAGCAGAAGTCACTGTGTCCGAAGGGAGAAAGTTCAATAAAGTTGTTTTCTAAAAGGTCAACATGATTGGATGATATCTGAATACAAACTGTTTCACACATAAAACCTGCAGGAACTAAATGGTTACTCGGACATTTATTTCCGATACATCTACTTCAGGATTCTAGCTTAAACATTTATATTTCCCTGCATGCATTGCAGTCCTCTCTCCCTTAAGGTGGCCGTGCATATTAACCATGTCACGGATCCTCCAGTCCGACAGAAGTCGGGGGCTTAAAATAGCAAGTGCTCTTGTCAGAAAATCCAATCTAAATTTAAGCCCTGCTCAATCATACATAAGCCAAAATTCAAAGGAAGACAGTTGAATAATGGAAGAAAAAAAAGAGGGGGGGATTTCCCCCGTGCAAGATTGTGTTAACCCAGAACACAGCAGCGAACACTGATGCATGCTGGGAACGCCCTCCTCTGTCCAATCACACAAACATGTTGCAGCTCAACGGCATTTTTCATAAACATATCATTTCTTTATAGAATATCTGAAATCTGCGTGTGCACAGGCGGCTTTGGAAGACCTTAAATGATATAAACATCAAACTGACGTGTAACCATGACAACCTTCATTCCACCCTCTATGTTAGAAAATGACCACGACATTTGTTCACAGGTTATTGTTGTTTTGTGTGTCTTTGTGGTCGTTTTCCTGTTTCTTTGGGTTAATTTCGAGTCTCTACCTGGTCGGGGACATTTTGCAGGTGAAGGAGCCCCTGGGCCTGTGCCTGGTAGACCCCGTTCATTGAATCTAAATCCTCTCACAAGATGCCAGAAAGTGTTGTGTTGTGGTAAACAGCCCTCCCGAACACTCGCTGCGTTTGGACTCGTCTCCGGCTCGCCGTCTGGCGCTCTGACAGCAGCATCTGTGAGGATCGGAGCGCCGCAGCCATGACACTCTGCTCCCGCCTGTCACCGCAGCAGATGGTTTATCAATTCAAAGCAAAAAATACAGAATCACGCGTCAGGAACAAACAAATAAACAAACCGCCGAGCCATCAAAGTATCACGGCCTTTTGGATGCTTTTCCTCTTTTTTTAAACCCATGAAAGGAAGGCGACGCTGTCTGGGAATCACACTTGGAAGAGGGTAAGCTGAATGTTTTATTCTCTTTCAGATTGATGGGAGGGAATATTGCATTTCAGGCTTTTCTGTACGCTGCGGCGTGCTAGAACAAGCTATCGAACAGTAAAATCCATATTGACCTTACTGAGGATCTTCTGGGATGAAGATCACAAATCTCCTTCATGCAAAAACATACAAGTTAAGTGCTGAGTTTGTTTCTCCACAGTTTTGAAAGAGAGTCTGTCATGTTTTATAGGAAACACTCGCTTCCGTTTCTCCCTCCGGATCAAACACTCAACCCAAAAATGATGAATCCATTTAAGTTGCTTCAACTTGCATCCAGAATAATGAGTTTACGATCCATGTTTGCAGATTTTTCACGCTGAGTTTTTATACAGCGAACTGCAAAGAGGACCGGGTCCAGGTCCGGGTCCAGGTCCAGGTCCGATCCCCGCCTCAGAAGGTAAGCTGACATTCCAGGCTGTGATTTGCGGATCTCCCGGTTTAAGCGGCGCTGAAGTCCTGCTGAAAGGTCGGCCCTCCACTGAGAGCCGTGGACTCGTGTGAATAATTCATCTCACTGTTGTCCTTTTGGAAAAATTGAGAGCAGCGAATCAATTCCACACGCGTTCTCCATCTATTCACGGCCACCGCCGCCGCCGCCGCCGCCGCCTCGGCGTCTCGGGCAACATTACTCTCTAATTAGCAGATAATCAACAGGTATAATGGATTTTACAGGTGGAGGAGTGGAGTTTCAGCTTCAGGAGATAAATTGTTTCCAGATGATGAAGATGCTTCTGATATGAACGGTGAAGATGACGGTGATAGCGTCGGTGTGAACGTGTCCCGAGTCTTCTGATTCTTTCGGGGTCTCAGAGCGCCGACTGGAACGATGAGTCAGCTTTTTTTGTTACGACCACATTAAACAACTACACCATCGATGTTGGATGCTGGGTTTCCTCTTTAAATTGTCCAACAATGTTGAAATATCTCATAAGATTAATTACATATGAATTTCATAAAGGACATTACGTGCTATGGTGATGCATTTTTAGGCTTTAATGCTTTTAATGTGAACGTGAAACGGTAGTTAGGTTGAGGGAAAAAACTTCATGCTTGGGCTTAAGATAAGAACATTATTATCTAAGTATTAATTAAGTCAAATGTGACATAATTATGTAGAATGCATCACAAACATCGCTAACATAGCTCTCTGGGACACGAACACGGGTCTCCTGGTGGAAAGTTGTTTACCCTGCAGCCGGCGTGTCTCCCTCCGTGAATGTAAGTAGTTTATCATAATCATAAAGAATGGTTTTATTGTTGCTCCTCATGAGGGTTGTTTTCCTCAGGATGACGTCATATCTCTAATAACTTAATGCACAAGGTGTCTGTTTCTTTATTAATATCAAGTTTCAACGGCCGCCGAGTCAAAGTCAAGTCTCCTTTCTTTACAACACCTTCCTGCTCGGACTCCAGATTTAATTTTGCTTTTCTACAAACCTTCTGATGTGATCGATGCCCCCATATTGATGGAGATCGGGATCGTCCTCCACCTGCAGGCAGATCTTTCAGAAAACAATGGACCCGTTTCCTGCATGTTCTTCTTCTTCTTTTGTTCTGGAACAAGATTTGCGTTGGGATGTTCTTCTGCCGGAGTTATTAAACTTCTGTTTACCTGCAAGTAGCGGTAAACATTAGTAATTCAGATGGTTCCCCGGAGAGCTCACTGGTAGAGAGAGGCTCATAAATAACAGAGAGAGAGAGAGAGAGGAGCATCTTTGAACTTCTCAGAGTGTAAATGCCTGAAACAGAACAGATAGTGGACAGAAACACCCTTCTTACAGTGTAAATGTGATGATAAATGAGGATTTAGTCCGACTAGCAGCGCTCGTAAACGGCCTTTAGTGAAGCCCAAGCAGACGGCAAGCTGTAAACATGGAAACAATGCATCATGGGAAATGCAAATCAACCATTGGTTTGAGTAATGTGATTAAAGTAGAGTTCACATTCGTTCCTCAACTTAACTCGGTGGTTCTGTTGCCTAAAAACCTCATTTCCTGTGAAGATGGGATTTTATTTTGAAAGGACGGTAAAACAAGGCTGCATGGTTCCACTAACGCCAGATGTTTACCGTTGCTATGACAACAAGTGAATACCGCTAGCATCTTAGCTCAACCGTCCCGATCAATAAACACTCATAAGATGACATATAAATAAAACCAACAATAAGCTCCAACTATTCCAAATATCTTTTTCAAATTACAGATATTTTTTTATATATATCATTAGATATTCTTATTTAATGTAAAATATTAACTTTTAACAACACTGACTCCAGCCGTCCAGCATTTCTGCTGTCAACATTGTAAGTTAATAGAACACACGCTCTGTTTTGTTATTAATATGCTATTTTTCTTTGCTGTATTTTGGGACTCTTTGCGGCCGACGTGACCCATTTTCCTCTCAGCGATCATTAAAAGTCATTAAATTTTCATCTGCCTCTAATTTAAGACACGTGTGACAAATCACCTGCCCGCCGTGTCACACAGGCGTCACCATGTCCTCTGCCTTTTTTTTTTTTTTTTACTCCTCCATAGCAACCGGGCAGCCAATCACCTTCCAGCGATGGTCTTTTGGCCCTCGTGGGTGTCGTTTTTAAAGATGCTCTTGTCACAGCGGAGGGAGGGAGAGGGGGATGCTGGTGATGGGGGAGAGAGAGCTCCCCGGTAACCTTGGGGTGTCCTTGAAAAGACTGCTGACGTCACATCATGCCCACGCAACCATCGCTTCCCTTTAGCTCGCCTTCGTGCTTCCTGCAGAAATCCTGCACATCAAGGTTGTTGGTGTTTGTCAAACCGACAAACATCATGAATTCAATGAGTCGACAATGAAAGAGTCTGATTATCTTTCTGTCTGTCTGTCTGTCTGTCTGTCTGTCTGTCTGTCTGTCGGCCACAGGTGAGCTAATAACGTTTTATTACAGATAAACATTTTAAAATCTTTATTAATGTGATACAATGCAATATATATTATATTATATATTATATACACTGGAACACGTGCTGCAACTACAACCAAACTTACATTTACATAAATCAAATCAGTGTTTTGTTGCTTCACAGAAACCAACCGAACTTTTCTGCAAAAGGCTCGTATTAAATGTAGCTTTGGTTCATAAACATAAATGTTCATGTGTGCATGTTATTTATGGATTATTATCCTGTAGTATCATCACAGTGAGTTGTTTAAAATGCTTTGTGATTCCGGTTGAATGACCTGTTGTAATGTTATTCTGAGAACGAGGAGCACGCCGCGTCACCGGATCACTTCTAATGAAGGAGAATTCATTAAAACCCGTTTCCTTTCACCTGCCGCTGATTGAGCCGTTTATTTCTCTCCAAGCCAATCACCAACCAGACGGCGTGACGCTTCCAGCAAACATCACTCCTGATGTTTGTTTCCCTTCAGTCCCGTCACGTTGGAGCTTCCTCACACTCTGGCATCCGTCCATATAATTAATGGACTTTACAAACGTTTCCCTCCAGCGTTCCTGCAGAACCTCGCCGGCCGCCTGATGAAGTTAACCCGAAGGATCTGGGTAATAAATCACGGCACCTTGGTTGTCCACTTGATAACACCTCATCCTCAGCAATTATCTGCTGAATCAGATTGGTCACCACCAAAGACTAGGGAGCCATAAATCTGCTGCACCTTCTGATCCCTCAGATATATCCCAGGGAAACGAGGACCGGAGAGGAAGCTGCTGACTTGTCACTGTTTTCCTTTCTTTTTTTTAACTCCCTCAGGAGAACAAAGGGAGGTTAACGGGAGCAGGAAGTGTCCGATGAATGTTGGATTTCAGGGTAAGCACGAAGCCTGTTCCTCAATGAGCGGACGAAGCTGGCTTTTATGTCAGCGGAACGTTTCCGTGGTGATGACCTCTGAGTGAACGCCTTTTTCAGCAACTTAATTGAAACCATTTCAACCAATATGGTTTAACTTAAAGAGGGACGACGCAACCGAGGTGTTAAACGTCCTCCACGAGTCACATCCAGGCTTCCTCCACATTTTCCAGCCCCTTCCAGCTGTGGTAAACTCCATCTTTGTACCAATCCAATGGTCAGTATTCAGTCTACTTATTCTGTCACTTGTTCATCACATTAAATGAGATGTTCTTGTCCTCTAAACAACCAACATGATGTTTGGAGACAGCTTTTTACAGAAGGACCACAAATGAAAGGAAAACTAATTCCACTAACAGATCCACAGAAATATAATCACCAACTATTTTCATCATCTGTTCATCATCAAAAGTCATTTTTCATAAAGAAATGTCAGGAAATGCTGTTTTCAGTCCCTCAGATATGGAGATCTTCTTTTCTCTGTTCTATCATAGATGTCATCACATACAACACACATTTATAGACCTTTATTCTACATCCAAGACCTTTTCAAACCTTGAAAACACTAAAACTCAAGTGTTTTCAAGGATTTCCAGCACCCATACTAACGAGCGGGTCCTCAGAATGGCGGTGACAGCTCGGCCACACGCCTGACTCGTAACCTTCGTTTTGGATTCAGCTCACGGTTGCGATTCATCGGGTTGGAGTTTATCGGTCCGCGGCGGCGAGCGGACTAAGAGTTGTTTTTGATTTTTTGTGTGTGCGCGGTGACAAAGCGTTCCCGGGGCACCGCCTCCTCTATTCCGCCGCCGCGGCTCAGCGGTGCAGCTAGAGGTGATAAATGATTTATTTTCCTCGCCGTTCACCCGCAGTTGCTCAACTTTTGCACCCGAGCTGTTTCCACTCATAACACCGTGTGATTTATGTGGGAACATTGGATTCTCTAACTTTGGGGTTTTTTCTTTAATGCTCTTGTAACCGACGAGACTGCTGCCCCCCCCCCCCCCCCCCCCCCCCCTTTGCAGCCATCATTGTTTCTGACCTGAGTCCACAGTCCTGGTTTCCTCCTGAAGGGATTGAACTCCAGCGTAAATCACATCATGCTCCAGCGATTGGTTGCCTGTGCAGCTGATAGTAATGTGGATTAACATGTGCAGGAGAGACTTGGGAACATGTATTTAATGGTTTTATTCAGGTTTACGTTGGAAGATGCAGAGAGGAAGATTCGCTGTTCTGACTCGTAGAAATTTAACGGAGCTTAATAGAGTTTTTTTGCTCGTTTTGTTTGCTTTCCTTTAACGTGGGCCTGAATTACTGTGATTTTTTTAATTGTTTCTTTCATTCTTCTTTTTGTTGCCGTGGGTTGCCTTCACAGGGGCGTTGCAGGCCAGGCCACTGGCTCTGGATCTGGGTCTCCTTGTACACTTTGTATTTGCTGTAGTTATACTCCATGTGCATGTTTGTCTGTGCATTTCTTCTCACCCAGGAAAGGTGACCCCCTAGACTAGTATTAATGAACGTATTAATAAACATTGTCTCTGTCATCAGCCCATCCTGTCGCAGTGTGAGCTTTTGTTTAACTGAGTATATATACAGTTCTTGGGGGTGAGTCAAGACCTGCACCCCCATGCAGCGTTCTCCAGGTCTGCCAGTCTGACGGGTGCTGCACCCTGATATTCCTGACGCCGCTGCGCTGCTGCATCCATCAATCAGTGTGATTATCGAGGTATTACGTTGCCATGGAGATAAGAGACACATTGTGACGACAGATCCCAAAACAAACAAAAAAGTGTGGTGTGGATGATGAGAGTTTAATTTAGGAAAATGGCAGAACGGCGAGGTGACATCACTACTAATCTACCGTTGACGGATTAGTGGCGTGTGTTGTGTACCTTTTTGTTCTTTACTCACAAACACCTCAGATGAACTCAGGACAACAAACGATGTGTTCAAACTCAGCACGACAGTTTGGTTTGTTTCAAAAGACCAAAAAAAAGGGTCCAATATCACAGCAACGAGGATCTTGCAGGACAATCAATCCCCCCAAAACACAACGTGGTCCAGAACTCGTAGATGGTCTAGAGGTCATTGGTGTCCATGAAAGGTGTGATCGGATCTCTACATGCAAATCAACACATTTACAAACATCAAATGTGTCTCTTTAACCAGCGAGTTAGCAATCCCAGAGCCTCGTCTGCAGGAAATTAAAGGAAGAAGAAGGAATGAAACCGGTGCAGACTATTTCTTGGTGAGTTCCAGGCAAACTCGGATGGTTGACGCTCTCGTCTCTAAGGACATCGCTGTCATCTCCATGGTTAGGCATTCATTAGACCCGTCCGAGCCGCTGCCCTGAACCCTTCCACGCTGGCAGTTAATACGTAACGTGATTTCTGGCGTGTGAATATGATTACGGAGTGTTACAGACAGCGGAGTACAGGCATGGACAAACGGCGAGGAGGGTCACGCATAACGAGGAGGAAGAAGAGGCCAAAGCGGCCGAAGAGAGTGTTGACGACTGCTGAGTCGTTCAGGGCCAAAATCTCCAAAATGTAACGCGACTCCATCGCGGAGAATCTGCATCTGTGTGAAGTCTGAACTTCCTGTCTGCTTGTGAGTGCTGCTGACAGCGAGGAAGAGGAGGCTGGTTAAAGAGACACATTTGATGTAGAGATCCGATCACACCTTTCATGGACACCAATGACCTCTAGACCATCTACGAGTTCTGGACCACGTTGTGTTTTGGGGGGATTGATTGTCCTGCAAGATCCTCGTTGCTGTGATATTGGACCCTTTTTTTTGTCTTTTGAAACAAACCAAACTGTCGTGCTGAGTTTGAACACATTGTTTGTTGTCCCGAGTTCATCTGAGGTGTTTGTGAGTAAAGAAAACAGGCGCCGCTAATCTGTTGACGGTAGATTAGTAGTGATGTCACCTCGCCGTTCTGCCATTTTCCTAAATTATTCTCATCATCCACACCACACTTTTTATTCTCGTACCTCAATAATCACAATGATTGATGGATGCAGCAGCGCAGCGGCGTCAGGAATATCAGGGTGCAGCACCCGTCAGACTGGCAGACCTGGAGAACGCTGCATGGGGGTGCAGGTCTTGACTCACTTGTTTATTAATAATGTCTATAAATACCTTCCTGTCGACTAAGTAGCATTAAAGGTGTTCCTGTTAGAAGAGACCAACGTTGACGGCCGGTACAAGCGGCGGTGACCTCCATCAAAGTCTCTTTGGCGGCCCGACCCTCCGCCCCCGACCTCCCCCCGGGAGATGTTTTTTAATGGTTCGTCATCATGTGACTCCTGCCCTCGCTGCTTAGAGAGGACAGCTGTTACACTCTTGACTGCAAGAGGTCGCTTGTCAGGAGGAAAGAAAAAACACACAGTTTTGCCTTTGTGGTGTTTTGTCAAGTACTTTGTCGTACTCGTGGTTTGGGTTCCAGGACCCAAAGTGTCACTGGCGGATCGCGGATCAATGGAGTCGGAAGGTCTCGAGTGTTTGACGAGCGGCGCTGCAGTGTGACGGCGGGGTCAGAGCCAGACTTACAGCGGCGCTCGCATCGCCCAGACGACTTAAAGCAGAGAGAATATTCATTAAAAATCCTCCACAATGAGAGGGAATTTAATCTGCCAATTTAATTATGAGGCCGGGCGCACAGGAAGGCGCTTCGGTCTAGATTCTAGTTTCCCCGGGAGAGATTCGCCCTCTATCGCCGGCTCCCACGATGAGAGAGAGAGAAAGAGAGAGCAGCTGTTTGACCAACCTGGCTTCACAGACCGCAGGAAGAATAACGAGTGGAGGGCGAGAGGGAGAAGGAACGCCGCGGCGGTGTGGCCTATTACGATAAAGAAAAAACAAGCAACGCCACAAATTAGGACAGCGGAGCAGCAGGGAGTCGTTGAGGATGGGAAATGATATTCCAGAGCGGGAAGCAGCGTCTGTAATAGCTTTCAAATCGCTCCTTCTCGCCTTCCTCGCTCTGTAATATGCAGCGAGTGGTCGTACGAATAAGAGCCGTCTCCCATCCGAGAACATGTCGACGACGTACGTATACAACCGAGGTACCATTAAAGGGAACATAATAAATGTGTTAAATGAAGCCAGTCTCCTCCTTTAAAGGCTTCTTTGCCATAAACTCCACAGAGAAGCCGAGCTGTATTATGAAACTGCATCAGACCGCCTCAGGTGGGAGACGCAGAAGTCATTGCAACATGAAAGTAGCTCAGACCGTGACCCCTTCAGGGCCTCCGTAGGGATGGGATGAGCGCTGCTTCAGCTCACTGTAGCTGCTGCAACGATTAACTGCTTTTTCTCTCTCTCTGGTTGAACGACGGCTAATTCCAGCCTCGCCGGTTTATCAGACGGACCTGGAGACGAGTCTCGCGTGGGAGGAGAGATCATCTCACGGAGGTGCTTTACACCTTTTTCAACATGGAGTCGCTGGAGACGAGGGATCGGATTTGAAACAGCTCTCTCTCTCATTAATATGGAGCTTCATCGGGATTGAAGTGTCTGAGACAGCAGGGTTCATTAATACGTAAAGGTACAGAATAAAGACGTCCACAGGAGGTGAATCTCAGCGCTGACTGGCTTATCGTTGACATATTTGCAAATAAGAATTTTTGCATCAATCGTGCTGCAGGAAGTTGCATCCATTTGTGTCGTTGCACTGACTTTGTATGCAGTCATGAGTACATCGCTCCATTTATTAGTGATCTATATAAAGTAGATGAAAGGACTCTTTTCTTTGGCCCGTCTCAAACCAGTCGAACGACTGTTCGATCGTCCGAGTCGAGGCTGAAGGTGCGTTCATGTGCTCCTTTTGTCCTTGATACCTTCGGACTTTGGTGGCTTCGCGAGCTTTAAGTCATAATGTATGAAAATGAAAATGTATTTTATTGCTCAGAGCCTTTAGACGACATGTTGGTAGATGTTTCCAGTATTTGCATGAAGAAGAGTAAAGGAAACAGATCTGCTGGAACCGTCAAATATGATCAGGAACATATTTCTCAGATTATTCTGACGCCACTTAAATGTCAACATGCTGACTGGCATTAAAGAGGAGTTTTGTGGGGGGGCAAGAATCGCTGTCAAATGTGCGTGTACAATAATTTTTTGCAAAAACGTGTCAAATCTCAAAAGGTCTGTACATCAGTAGCATCAAGTCCTTAAATATTTAATTGGTAAAAAGCAAGAAACGCCTGCGTGTCGTCTGCGTATGTCGACATCTGATCCGCTTCGACCACATGCCGTGCTTTATCCCAAATACCACGTTACAACCAAAAACAAGCGACAAGCAGTTCGACCCGACTCTGCACGAGCGTGTATAATTAATGCATGCTGGGTAAAAAAAATAAGGAGAAAAAAGGCACCAGATTAAGCATTTTTTTAAAGAGATGCAGCGAGATTTCTCTTGTCTTTTATGTGCTAAAGGTTTACAACCCTTTTAAACATCTTCTTTTAAGGTGGGCTGAACTTTGTTGAGACACAACTTGGTTCCATTCTCGTGGAGAATTGTTGTCTCCAAAGTTTCTAAAGATAGCAGAACAAATGTTTCATATTTGGGCTGGATATGAAACATTTGATGGAATGGTGCAGTCCAGGTTTAAATATTTTCCCCACATTCCTCGTCAGCTCGAGACCAAACGTATCTTTCGGCGCCACAGAACTAACTGCATGGGGCGGCGTTTCTTCCCCTTCTTCTTCTTCTTCTGTTTGAACTCAGCTGCAATTTATCTTGAGCGCGTCTGTCATATCCAGCCTCCAGTGCACGTCCAGGCTTCCCGCGCTCCGAGACAGCTCCGTGATTACACCGGACAGGCAATACGCCGCGTGTGCCGAGCTGCTGATTGCGAGAGGCGAGAGGAAGACGTTTCGAGGCAGAGGCGATTTACTTCAGCTGTCTGTGGGTTCTCTGCCGAGGTTGTCCTCGCTCATCTGGATCTAAAAAGCGCTCTGCTGGAGTCCCGATTCTCATCCAGGGCTCCTCGAACACACCGTGTTATGTTGTACACTGTCATCACGCCCACGGCGTTGCCTGAGGGGTTTAAGACACTCGTTAGGGACCAAGAAACTCACCACTACAGATGCAAAGAAGTTTTTCTCTGCGTCGTGTGTTTAAACATTATTTAAAATGAACATGACATAAAAGAGAGATTTACAAGACGAGGGTCACATGCTAGGTCTTTTATAAAGAGGTGGGAGGTAACACAGTGTTTGCACGTATCTGTATTTATTTTTCTGACTGCTTTGTACTTTTCCTCCCTACATTTTAAAACACATATCTGTACTTTCTACTCCTCACATTTTCAAAACAGGCTCGTAACTTTAGTTTTAGTTTTAATGCATCTGAGGGGAATTATTGATTACTTTATTTTTTTCTTAGAGTTAGTCTGCAAAAAATAAGGGATACTTTTTAGAGTACATTTCAGAGCCTGTACCTTTTATTAGGTTATTTATACTTGAGGACAGAATCTCTGTACTGGACAAAATAAATCAGCTAATCTGTCTCCTTCTTAAGAGATGCAGATGGTGGGAGTTTCAGCTCATTTAAAGTCTTTTACCGACCCGAAGCAGGGCAGCAGAGGAGCTAACGAGGAAAAAGGAGTTCAGATCCCAGGGCGCAGATGCTTCAAACCTCTGAGAGGATCAACGTTAAAAACCTGCATCGCTACTGCCGCGTCTCTAAGCCGTCGTCTGGTGAAGTGTTCTGTTGTCGGTGGGAGACTCGGACGACCTGCAAGTCTTATTTTTATGCTGCTGTGACATGAAATGTAGGGATCTCGTCCCGGGTTCCTCTCACAGTTGTATAAATAGAACGACTGCCAGCTATGTAGGCCTACTGGAGGGAAATTAATGACTCTGCTCGGACAAGCTCAGGTCCCCCAGGTCTCCCTCCACACAACAGAAATCACCCCAAGTTATTTAGAATAAAAAGAAACCGTGTCGGAGCTACAATTGTTTGGAATGTCTCGCTGATAAGAGACGGCGACACGATGATGCTGTTTGTGTTTCCTCCTTCTCTACGTTGCAGCCGCAATTATGTCAAGAGAAGAAGAAGAGAGACCAACACATGGTGTCCTGGTCCATCTCATCTCCCCTTTTGTTTCTGGGTTTTATTCAGTTTGGCAAACCTGTGTGATGCATTGCTTCGGGGGCAGCGAGGCCAACAACAACACCAACAACTCAGAGCGTAGCGATATCCAGGGCCTACGAATCGATTTGGATGTGAGGCAATGAGGTGGAACCGTCATATTTACTCTGCAGGCTGTGCAGGGAGGAAACGGGAGGGTTTTAATCAAATGCAATGAAACTGTTTTTATGGCCTCTGGTCAGCAAAAACAAATACTTATGGAAGTGGGGGGAGAAAACTTAGTGTATGGAATATAAGGACTCTGTAGTCTGCATCAAACTGCTTCTTAACGCGAGAAACAGCAGAGCAGTGGTGAGGTGCAGCCTAGATGTCTATAGAGAACTGCTCTGAGCTCAGTGAACCGCGGTGGCAAAGTACAGTCAAACTAAAAGTTGGGGAACTTTCAAATTGGCTTCAGCCAATCAGCAAACAGAGTCCTCCGACTCTGGTGACACGTTGACCTGTTTACTTTCTCCCTCAGCACCTGCAGCTGGCATGAAAACACTTTAAACACAATTCTAAAAGTCAAGTTTGACTTAAAAGTCATTTTATAATTGGCTGATGATTTCTTTGGGGGGAAGACCAACCCCAAAGTCACTCTGCACACTGAATTAATGATGTCCGAAGATCATTTGAATTTCTGAAAACGTTTCTCCTGGTTCCAAAAAGATGGTGTAGTTATTTTAGGGGTGCAGGTACATTTAGGATCTCAATCCCATTAGTCAGCAGTGTCATGACAACCAATCACAGGCCTTTATATTATCATCACTGGGTATTGTTTAGTTTTTAGTTCTACACTACTTTTTAAAGCTGGGCACTGGATAGCTCAGTGGTGGAGTTGGTGCCCCGTGTGAGGCTAAGCCCTCATCGCAGAGGCCCCAGGTTTGAATCCGACCAGCAGCATTTTTTTGCACGCCCCCCCTCTCTCTCATGCTTTCCTATCTTAATACAAAGGCCAAAAAAAATCACATAATAAAAAAAGTGATACAGAAGCTGCCGGCCCTCCTGCTGCCCTGTTAGCTGCTAACCACCGGCTCAGACACCTCCGGGTTACTATGTGGTCCTGGGTTATTCATACAGATACCGAATGTGCAGCTGGAGGTTATTTCCAACTCGTTCTGTGCTCAGATTTAAGGTCGAGACGCCGCCAACTCCTAACTTTAACTAGGACAAAAGCAGGGAAGCAGTCGACTCCGTATCCGTGACTACAAACAACAAAGATCAACCTCTGGCCGATCAAAATGACATTTCAACATGTCCGACTCCGAAATTCAATCAAGCTACATGTCGGGGAAACAGATGTTTCTGCACCGCCGCCAAAAATGGAATCTTTCCTTTTTGGTATCTTTAACAGGTTTTTGTTCCTCTGAGGCATTGATGAACACATGAGACTGAAAGTGCTACCCAGTTTACTTTGTCACAGAAAACATCAACGAAAGCATCAACGGGATGACACTCACAGGTGTAAGCTGTTGTCGGGCCAATCAAAAGACTTTTGCTTTTTGAGGAAAAAACGTGCTGATGTAAGATTGGAATAATAGCATCCCGTTCAGTACATTCAGAAAGGTCTCTACGAGCTTCAGTCTTGTTTTCTCACCTTAAATGTTTGAGCAGCAGGGTTTTCTTTCTCCCTTTGATTAAACTGGCTGGAAGGCAGAAAAGCAGATCTGTGGTCAGCGGGGGCTCAAAGCTCTGTTTGCAGCGGGAGCAGATCTGTAACATGTGGCGTCTTCTTGCAGGTAGGCGTTCGCCTGGAATTCGTCCAGCTTCTCACACAATGAGGAGATGAATCCCAGGATAAAGGTTGGACAGGTGTTTAGTTCTGGTGGTTTGCAGCCCGTTCACTATGCTCAGCAGATTTCCTCAGAGCCTCTCTTACTGTGGATTTCAGTCTGTAGGTCGTCTCCACTGTGTTGCAGACTAAGGATGTAAAGTCCCAAAGATTTAATGGAAAAGGCCTTCTTAACCTTTTTTCGATCACATCCCTCAGCCTCCGCCAATCTCTTTATATTCCAGGTTACGTCTTGCAAAGTGAGAGAGAGTAGAGTCGTCAAATTGTGGCTGCAGCAAAAATGAAAATTCAAATAATGTGACATGAGATTAAATGTGCTCCTCCGTCTGAATTCAGAAAATTGGGATGTTTCTGTTTGTCTAAATCCTTTAAAGCTCAGAGTCTCTTACAACCGCGGCTTCTGAGCTCTGTAATCTGGAAGTTGTGGCTCCTCTGCTTGTTACTGCTGCTGCATTTAAACCCTATTTTGATTTATTTTCACATCCAATATGAGCAAATTCACCTTCAGTTGTTGCAAAATGATGACTGCCAGAAAAACCAATTCATATCTGATAAATATTAACATGGATTCTCTCATGAATACAAAGACAACAACCCTCTATTGGTTTTGTGTTTTCTGAAAACAGATCCAGTTACATTTCCATATGAGTGATTTCTGTCAGGTTTGTAGAGTTTTTGCTCAAGGGCACTTGAGACATCTTGGCCAACCAGCAACCCTCCAGCTACTCACCTGCAGCTGAAACCTGCCAGTCAAACCAGAAAGTCCAGGGTCGTCCTGCACCAGCAGGCGGATTAGAGCCAAATCTGCATAATTCTAATGAAAGAACCCGGAGGTGTTCATGTATACAGCTGTAAACGGGCTCAGTATGTCCGACTTGCACATGCAGACTAAAAAGCCATCGCTCTGCTGCAGTAAAAGTTTTTGTAGCATATAGTAAATTTAAGCCAAGGACACAGCCGGGGGATTTATGGAAAGGCTGAGATGATATCGCCACACTGTACGATGATAATAAGCCTCCACCAATTCATCACCACAGCCAGGAAGCCCTTACCTCAGCTAAAGTCTCCATTCATTTCTCCTCAATAGAGACACTTCCGATTCTTCCCTGTGATAAATTAAAAACTCCTCCCCCCCGGCTCCCAAACACTTGACTTCCCGTGGAATGTGTGCGTCTCTCCAGAAGCGTTTGACTGCGTTCATTTGTAGCGTAAAACATTTCTCATTCAGCGATGCAAGAACAGCAAACTGTGCTGTTTGTGCTTCGCTTAAAGAGACGAGACGCCAGCGCCGTTTGTCTTCCTGCGTTGATTTCTTCAAAACAATATAAATAAACTTTCACCAATCAAACAATGTAATGGCCCTGGAATAATGACGCCATCTGTGTTAATGTACATCAAGGCTTATTTCCATGCATTCTTACAACGCTTCATCAACTTTGAAATGCTAGTTCCACTTTGTTCATGTAGTAGAAGAACCCAGATCACGTTAGATAACGTGTCTGGGTTCATGACATCATCCAGAGACGCTCAGTGAAGGTCATTCATCGGTTCTACAGCCGTACGAGCCCCAAATGAATGGATCCTGCTGTGATTTAATTGCAATAAATGCATGAAAAGGATGCTGAAATATGTGTTTGTTGGGTCTGTCTGCAAGACGACAAGCAAAAAAGTGACTTCTTTTTTCCCTCCGTCTGGCTGATAAGATTTGAACACAAAATGTAGTTTATTTGCAGTGAATTTTCATCCCTTTGCATCTTTGCCTTTACATATGTGATCTTGCTTTGCGGAGTAGCTATCAGACGCAGTTCCTCCGCCGAGCATTGCAACGATGACGATCTTGAATTTACCTGATTTTTATTCAAAAGAAGTATTTTCAAAAGTAAAGAAGCTTCTGAAAAACTCGTTGATATGCTCATCGTGATTTCTGATGTGTCATGAGTAAATCACGTTAGAGGAAACGATTGCAGGTGAATAAGCTTCACTTTAAATGCCATTTACAGTGTGAAATCACTCTTTGGTTTTAAAACTTGTCATGAAGGTAGTTCTTTAAAGCTTTCCGTTGTTATCTGAAAACACGGGAACACTAAATCCCCGTAGTAATCTCGTTTTTGTCACGGTGTTTTATTCTGACGCGGTGTGTCGGCTCACATTTGCAAACGCACTCCAAACAACTTAATGCAACAATAAAACGTACAATAAAAGGTGTGAATATTGCGGCTTTCTCGGCATCTGTTTGACTCAACCTCTCACGTATGTCGGTGTTAAAGACGATAAGACAAATCTGTCTTTGTCTGCCCCCCCCCCCCTCGCTGCAGTGGCGGCTGCAGAGTGATTATCCTGTTTTCTTCTTCTGCTCGGCAGGAAAAAGGAGCGTTGCTGCTGATTAGCGTTTGTGAAAGAATTCAAGATCGTCTCGGAGGGAAAAGTGAAATCAATCCTCTGACATCAATCAATCAATCAAATAATACAACACTCTCCTGAAAGCCACCGGACTCAACTGAAGACAACAGTCTAATAAAACACAGTTTAACTCATGAAAACCATGTTTGTTAGCCTCTCCAAGTCTGGTCGAAATATTCCGTTAATCTAGACAGCCATTAGATTCTGGCGTCTAAGTCACCTGACAGGAAAAAGTCATAAATAAGTTTTGCCTCGCTGATTTCTTGTAAAACAAACTTCATTTAAATGGTGTAATATTAAATAAACAATCGCCAACCTTAGTCTGGTGGAAATAATCCCCTAATTCACCGAGTCAAATAGTTAACAGATATTACCAGCATTTATATTATATGTTGCTGGAGAGGTCAAAGGGGAAAAACGTCAGGACGCGTTACACAACCTCGACGCCATGACTCACTTCCACACGGCTGCGATTATATTTAATGTGGTTTAAAGAAGGAAAAACAAAGTGACCATTTATACAAGGACCCTTTAATCATGTTTCATCACATGTCCAACATAATAAAAGAAACAAATACACCTTTTTTCCCTTATCAAAAATACATTTTAAATGGACCTCCATGGACCAAAACTACATTTTAATGGGCTCAAAATGTCAAAACTGCAGCGTCATCCTAAATAATTAAGAAGATTTTACGAGTTCACAGAATGTCAACATCTTCAGGATGAATATTTTTTACTTAAACGAACACGGGACGTCACGTTTTATCGTATCAGGAGAGAATATTGTTCTAAATTTCATAATTAGAAGAATTAAATGCTCCTTCAAGACACATTTCATAGCCCTTAAAACTTTAATGATAGAAAAAAATGCTCCTCAGCTGTTTAGAGAAATCCATTTACATGTTTTACCTCTGATGTTAAGCTATTAAATATTCTTAATTATCACAGGCAGCAATCTCTTCTTCAATCCAGCACGGTGTTCATTTAGTACATTATAGTTCATTTAGAGTCTGTGTTGCCTTTGGGGGCGGGGCTACCTGGTAATTGACATGTCTGGGACTTTAACCCACTTCATGAACATTAATATTAGTGTTTTTAAACAACTAGAAAAATCTCTTTCAGTGATTAAAAGTCAACACGGATCACAAAATAATAAACTTGAAGGCTTCAAAACCACAAAAAGCAACAGGTCAATGCTATTACTAGTAATTAAATTCATAATTCATAATTAAAACAAAGGATTTTTTAGTTCCCACAAAGTAAAAAAAATAGACATTCTATTTTCAAAGCTTAAAAAATTCTAATTTAAAGACTTTCTCTCTCTTTAAAATGTGAAAAATCTTGCCATGGTAATTCAAATGAGGTCTTAATTAAACAGAGAATCAGAAGTACATTAAACTGCTCTGGTGGAGTATTTTTATGTTGATGTTTTGATGCATGATGACCACATGAATTTTATTTTATGTATGTAATAATAGAAATATGAGAGCAAAACAAACGCTGCTCAACTTTAAAAGGCTCTTATTTTGAAGATTTTAATGTAATTAACTATGAACACAAGGACCTGAAGAGACTTTGAGTGCAGACATCACAGTGTGTTTTCTGTTAAACCAGACGGTAAAATAAAAAACAACGACTAGTTTAAGTTGTAAGATGGTCTCATGCTGTGATTCCATCAGGCGATGCCTTGGCGTCTCAGGTGACTCACCTGCTAACAAGCATCTCTCCACGCCGTCCGGCTGTTACGCAGAACGGATGCTGCAGGAAAGTTTGGATGTTGTCGTCTTTCTGCTGAGTCTCTCTCTCGTTTTCCCCCGTTGAAGCAGGACGCCGGTTTTTCTGCTTCATTTTAAAGTAACAGGAACAGGAAATACCTCCCACATGACTTGTTGTTGGCGGAGAGAACACAAGGCTCAGGGTTCGTCCTAATGAGAACAACAGAAAAAAAGCATCTCAGCTATTTGTCACGTTAATAATGTACAGTGACAGAGCAGACGCTATTAAGCAACGCGTCGATGAATGTGTCTCACAGCGAACACTTAAAAACTAGTTTCAGCTCTAACTGAAGGAGATTACCTGCAGGACTGAGCTCACCTGGTGGGCCGGCGTAGCTGGCGAGCTAACCTCCTCTTCCCTCCGTCGATATAATTAAGATTAATTCAGTGCTGTGGTTTCTTGGCAAATAAAGACTTAAGTTAGCCTCGGGGTACGGTGGCTAACGATTCAGGCTAATAATGATTAATTTGAACCAGGCTGAACTTAAAGCACTTAAAGGGCCAGCGAGCCCTTTATATCTAGAAAGGGAGTCGGCCATGATTCCACCTGCTGTGGCGAGAGCCTTTCACGTTTTTTACGTTACCTGAAGGGCCAGCGTAGTTCTGCACTTAGGGAAGCTCGTAACGTGAGCCGCCGAGTGCAAAGCCGAGGCTACCGATAAAATTTGTTATTCAAAGAAACCTCGCACACTGAATCCAATGCGTTTTTAAATATATTATTAATTATATTATTAATATATTTGTTGTGAAAATTTGCAAAAAAAATGTGTTTCTTTGAAAGAAGAATATTTTGGATGTCTGTAAACGCAATATCGAACCAGTTCCGAAAACTTTTTTGACGTACAAAAGTTGTTGAAAGTTGTGCAAACGTCGACATAACATGAGATCGGAATTATTTTTTAACGTGAAACAATTTCAGATGGAAAAACATCAGTAACAACAAAGGCCTTTACTCCTAAAATAACGTTATTATGAAAAAGTTGACCTCGGAGGTTTTAATCTCACTTACCGAAGTAACTAAATCCACACACTGGCCCTTTAAAAGCCATTTCATCACCTTATTTGGTTTCTTGTAAATTTAAATCACACTATAAAAAATGTGGACATGCTTTCAGTTTTTGTATTAAAGAATACGTTGTGTAATGTTTCTTATGTCTTTTATGTGTCACATGGTTTCTTCCTGTCCGTCAGACATTCCACCTGTTCACAGTCACATGACTCCACTCACCTGATCCTCATCCCCTAATCACCCCGCCCCTCCCCCTCAGTATTTAAACCAGCCGTCAGTGTTGCTCGTGTCTTCACTGAGATCTGTTCTTCCTCCTGAGCGCCATTAAAAACACATCAGAATTCAACACACACACACACACAGACACACACTCTAGTTTATTTGGTCTCGGTGGATTAATCCACCGCTGAAAATAGTTCCCCCAACAAATTTTCCTCCTGTTTGAGTAACATTTTCTAAAAAACTACAGTGACTCAGCTGTTTTAGTGAGATTTATATTTTCAGTGTCGCAGCGGGACGCGAGTCGTTTCCATTCAGCTTCTGAAGAAAATCAGCAGGATGTGGTTTTAACTGGGAAAGGGTTCGAACCATCAGGTGTAATGAAGTCCACCTGGAACTTTTTACCCAACGAGAACAGTCCGTTGTGTCTTCATCAGGCAAAGACACACTTTGTGTCCCAAAGTTTCATCCAATGGATTTAAAAAAAACTGATTCAGAGACATAACTTGAGGGGGGGTGAAAATCAATCCAATCAGAGCTGCTGACGGGTTCCATTAACGGGAATGAGTCACCGCGACACGTTTTTATTAATTAGTACATTAGAGTGACTGGCGGCGGCAACAGGAAGTCAATTAGTTCAGACGTCTACGCACGGCGGTTCAACAAATACAATAAGTGTGTGATTATATCGCATGATATCAGGGAAGCAGTAAAATAAGTGACTTAATGAAGGAGGTGAAATATGTAGGTATTCATATAAAGTATGCTGTTAGAGGCCTCTTCTCTTCCATCTGCAGGAAACGAGCGCTCGTTGATCATAATATTACATAATACATAAAATCTCTAATCACGTTATAGTGTCTCCTTTTAAATCCTCTGTTGTTTTTGTGTCACCTTCCCGTCACCTCTGTGCCGTTCATCATTACATCACACAGAATAAAGAGAAGACGGGGGTTCTGGAGCAGCAGGTTCTCCCTTCATGAACAATCCCCAGCTTCAGTGATGTGTTGATCCATAAACATTACAAACTTTCAAGGGAATTTCAGAAGTTTAAAAATAACCTACAAGCTCCTTAATCATCTGAAATCCAAATAACAAACAAGAAAAGATCAATGTTGGTTTAAATCTCACAACGTAAAAACACAACAAAGACTTTAATCGTCCTTTTTTCTTCTATGAATCTGTGATCTGTGCGGGCCGGGAACTACAAGGAATATTAATGAGGTCTGACTCTGGTCTGGGTCTCAGGTTCATAGAGGTGTGTGTGTGTGTGTGTGTGTGTGTGTGTGTGTGAGGGGGTCTGGATGAAGATGGATCCAGTCCTGGTCAGATCAGCAGGAACAGATCTTCTGACACAATTAGCCACCAGTCCACCACATGACTGGGTCTGGGTCTGGTCTCTGAGGCTCCTGGTTTTATACATTTCTCACATTACCTCACACTTCGGTTCCTCTGAGCAGAACGAGGCCTGGACCTGGTCCTGGTCCTGGACCTGGACCTGGTCCTGGACCTGGTCTCTGAGAGGCTCCTGGTTTTATACATTTCTCACATTACCTCACACTTCGGTTCCTCTGAGCAGAACGAGGCCTGGGCCTGGTCCTGGACCTGGACCTGGACCTATGCCTGGGCCTGGACCTGGACCTGTGCCTGGGCCTGGACCTGGGCCTGGTCTCTGAGAGGCTCCTGGTTTTATACATTTCTCACATTACCTCACACTTCGGTTCCTCTGAGCAGAACGAGGCCTGGGCCTGCTCCTGGACCTGGTCCTGGGCCTGGGCCTGGACCTGGACCTGGACCTATGCCTGGGCCTGGACCTGGGCCTGGACCTGGGCCTGGTCTCTGAGAGGCTCCTGGTTTTATACATTTCTCACATTACCTCACACTTCGGTTCCTCTGAGCAGAACGAGGCCTGGGCCTGGGCCTGGACCAGGACCTGGACCTATGCCTGGGCCTGGACCTGTGCCTGGACCTGGACCTGGTCCTGGGCCTGGACCTGGGCCTGGTCCTGGACCTGCCTGGACCTGGGCCTGGTCCTGGTCCTGGTCTCTGAGAGGCTCCATGTCTTATATATTTCTCACATTACCTCACACTTCGGTTCCTCTGAGCAGAACGAGGCCTGGACCTGGGCCTGGACCTGGACCTGTGCCTGGGCCTGCTCCTGGACCTGGTCCTGGACCTGGGCCTGGTCTCTGAGAGGCTCCTGGTTTTATATATTTCTCACATTACCTCACACTTCGGTTCCTCTGAGCAGAACGAGGCCTGGACCTGGGCCTGGACCTGTGCCTGGGCCTGGACCTGGGCCTGCTCCTGGACCTGGTCCTGGACCTGGGCCTGGTCTCTGAGAGGCTCCTGGTTTTATATATTTCTCACATTACCTCACTCTTCGGTTCCTCTGAGCAGAACGAGACCTGGGTCTGGACCTGGGCCTGCTCCTGGACCTGGTCCTGGACCTGGTCCTGGTCCTGGTCTCTGAGAGGCTCCTGGTCTTATCTATTTCTCACATTACCTCACACTTCGGTTCCTCTAAGCAGAACGAGGCCTGGGTCTGGACCTGGGCCTGGGCTTGCTCCTGGACCTGCTCCTGGACCTGGACATGGACCTGAACCTGGGCCTGGTCTCTGAGAGGCTCCTGGTTTTATACATTACCTCACACTTCGGTTCCTCTGAGCAGAACGAGGCTGCTTCTCTGATTCGGCATAACTGAGCGGATGGATTCATGTGGATGGAGCGGAGCGCCTGATTGGTCCGTCTCCCTTCGCTCCACGCCGAGTAAACAATGACAAACATGAATAATGCAGACGGCACTTAGTTTGATGAGGTTATGTTTAATTATTTTGGAGAGTCGGTGTCGGGGCTGGAAAGATGGCAGCAAAGTTATTTCCCCTCATATTCACGAATATCTGCAATAGAAGAAACAATACGCCATCTGAGGTTTAAAAGATGGGTTTCTCTGAAGAAAAGATCATTTATTAGTTCTATGGAAGCCCATTTATGTCCAAATAATGAGGAACTTTCTCAATATTTTGACTGAGTCAAACAGTGTTTATCTCATAATAATTCTCATTCATAGAGAAGCCTCTTTCCACCTCTGATGAGAAGAAAGTCATTTATTAAAGTCATTATGGTGGGAAACTATCTGTGATTTATCAGAGTGTCTCAAAATGAACTCAAATAATGAAAAACTTAATATTTTGACTTAATATTGACTCAATACCTCCAAAATGATTCTCCTTCTCACACTCTGGGATGGTTTTCTGACCCGGATCCATGTGAACTGTGATGATGATGCGTATCAATCCACCATATTGAACCATATCATTCCTGCCTCCTCCGAACGGCCCGCGAGGCTCGGGGAGAGGAAGGCAGCTCCATCTTCATCTTCACAGCAGTAAACAGGCTCATCTCAACCCTCTAACCTCTTCAGTAAAAACCTCACATTTACTGCAGAGTCCTGGTTCTGGTCTCTTATCTGGGGCGAGACCACCTCCCGGTGTGGACGCTACCTTTTGGCCTCGCAGTCAGTTTAGTGGAGAAAACAAGGCGGCGCTGAATGTTTTCTCTCTTGAGGGCTGCTCGATAATTGAAAGGTCAGCTGCTGAAATCAAAAGTTCATTCACACGTTCATTCGCTGCCATACTGTATGCATCATGTGTACCCCCCCCCCAGCATCCTGCAGCAGACCCCCCCCACCCCGGCGTCGGAGGAGATTCTTGCAGCCGACGCTCCCTCAAGTGGCAACAATAAGTCACTCTTCATGAGCTCCACGTCGGCTGATTTAGGGCCCAAGCTGGTCGATGTTAGGGCCCAAGCTGGTCGATGTGTGAGCTCTGGTGGCTCATCGATGCCCCCGTGTGGACTGCAGTGGAAATGTGTGACCACTGAGGTCTCCCGTCTCGACTCGGCTCGGAGATAAAAAACTAGTCTGGAAACAAAAAGCCCATTTGGGGTCAAACTACAAACAAACAACCTTTTTATTGGAACATCAGGAGATTTTAGTGGAAAATCATTCACTTGAAAGAAACATTGTTGTGGAGCAGCTCAACTCGTTTGTTTCTGTTTGTAGTCTTTGTTTTAGGTCTCTTTGTAGTTGTTTGCATCTTTGTGGTTGTTTCAAGTCTCTTATGTTGTTTTGAGTCTTTGTGGTTGTTTCGAGTTTCTTATGTTGTTTTGAGTCTGTTTGAAGTTGTTTTGAGTCTGTTTTGAAGTTGTTTTTTAGACTCTTTGTGGTTGTTTTGAGTCTGTTTGAAGTTGTTTCGAGTCTGTTTGAAGTTGTTTTGAGTCTGTTTGAAGTTGTTTTGAGTCTGTTTGAAGTTGTTTTGAGTCTGTTTGAAGTTGTTTTCAGTCTGTTTGAAGTTGTTTTGAGTCTGTTTTGAAGTTGTTTTTTAGACTCTTTGTGGTTGTTTTGAGTCTGTTTGAAGTTGTTTCGAGTCTGTTTGAAGTTGTTTCGAGTCTGTTTGAAGTTGTTTTCAGTCTGTTTGAAGTTGTTTTCAGTCTGTTTGAAGTTGTTTTGAGTCTCTTTGAAGTTGTTTTGAGACTCTTTGTGGTTGTTTTCAGTCTGTTTGAAGTTGTTTCGAGTCTGTTTTGAAGTTGTTTTGAGACTCTTTGTGGTTGTTTTCAGTCTGTTTGAAGTTGTTTTGAGTCTGTTTGAAGTTGTTTCGAGTCTCTTTGAAGTTGTTTTGAGTCTCTTTGAAGTTGTTTTGAGTCTCTTTGAAGTTGTTTTCAGTCTGTTTGAAGTTGTTTTGAGTCTGTTTGAAGTTGTTTTGAGTCTCTTTGAAGTTGTTTTGAGACTCTTTGTGGTTGTTTTGAGTCTGTTTGAAGTTGTTTTGAGATTCTTTGAAGTTGTTTCGAGTCTCTTTGAAGTTGTTTTGAGACTCTTTGTGGTTGTTTTGTGTCGCTTCCTGGTTGGAATCCATTCAATACTCTATCATCATGTATTGAAAAAATATTTGTGTAATGATCTGTATTGTGACAATAGGAAAATAATGTGTAAATCTGAATTGAAATCCATCCAAATAAAAATGTATTACATTGGCTGGTGTTAACAAAAAGAAAAGGTTGTGAACCGCTGATTCACATGTTGAGTGATTGAACTATTGAATGAGTGGCATCGCTTTATTCCGTTTAATGAAACAAACTATATTCATAGCTCAGCTTAATGCGCCGCAATGCAAATAAACATGCATTTCTTCTGAAACCACACAGAAATAAAATAAAAGAACTCATTGGTTTGAGTAAAACTGAGGATGCTCTCGGTTAAAGTCTGGTTTGTGTTGAATGACAGCGTTCAGCTGGTTTTCAGCCTCTTCGTCTCCACGTTGGGCGTCGGCGCCTCCTCCTGGTCTCTTTTGGTACCTCGGCTCACGTCTGGCGTTGCATCCTCGCCTCCTCTCGGGTTCCTCAGCTCCCTCCGCTCGCGTCTCCCCTCCATGTTTCCGATTTCCTCGGCGAAAAGACTTTTAAGTGCGGGAATGAGCCTGGGGAGGATTTTAAAGTCCCCGAAGCGAATCTGAGCAAAGAGAGAGAAAAACAGGTGTGAATTATAAAAAAAAACAACAACATCCCTTTTCAAACAGCATCATTTTATCTCCTTGTTTTTTAAGCTCTCCTTTTAAATGCCCTTTTTATTTCTCATTCACAGAACTTTAAGTTGCTTCTTATAGTAAAGCAGCTTTGTCCAAAAACAGCTTTAGATGCTGAAATTACCTCTTTTTTTTAACAATTTCAAGCCTTAAAAGTTGAACAGAATAAGGATTTTAAACAAGGCAACAATTATTATTTTTTTTTTTTATTTATGCCAAATAAATTAACATTATTGACCTTGGAACTAGACACGCCCAACTCAAGGTTGATTTACAGTCTTTACCCAGAGCTTTCAACCACAACGCTACTTCCACTGGGATGGTTTAGTCAAATTAAAGTATTCTTTGAGATGATTTCTCTACTACCGTAGTATTTTTGCTAATTTTATAGAGGTGCATTTATGAAGCCAGAGTAAATGGAAAAAGTGCACCCATGAGGTTTTGTGTATTTATAATTAATTCATGTTTGAGGAATATAAAACCCAAGTTTCCTGCATCAGGAAGGATTAAATGTGGTTCCATCAGTGCCGTGGTGTCATGGCGTCGTCGCCATGGAGACTCACCCTCATGTGGTCGAAGGATATGCCCACCCTGTCGGTGAAGTCCTCGCTGAAGAGCGGGATCTTGGCGTAGCGCTGGCTGAAGTGGTTGAGCATGATGAAGTCGGCGTTCATCTTCATGCCGATGCCGATGGCCTGCGAGGTGGTGCTGTCGGGGGAAGATGGAGGGAAGATGGAGGAGAGATGGAGGGTGAAGTCAGAGATTTAATAAAGAGGTTCACGGGGAAACATAAAAGCAGTATTCACCTGTGTCTCTTCTCCACAGCTTCGTCCTCCAGGCCGTCCTCCAGCGTCGCCTCGTGGATCAGCAGCGTTGCATTCTTCCCTGCAAACAAATGAAATAAATGGAATAAACTTTATTTTTAAATAAATAAAATGGATAGAATAGCCCATAACGGATATAAATGTGTTAATAAATGTTGGAAAAGGAAGAAGCACTGTGATTTTCTGGTCCGCCCTCTATTCCATACTAATACACAATCTTCAATACATTAAGTACAAAACGCCCCGGTTCCATCCTCAGAGTAAAACACTAATAAAACCAAGCAGAGAAGCCCTTTTGCCTCATGATGGAGGACGGGCACGCCCTGTTGGTCCGCTGTAATGAAGCGGCGTGGGGAAACGCTCGGCGTCTCCGGGACGCTCCGCTTGGACAGAATCCAGTCGAGCAACTGAAGAAGATCCCGCAGAAAGCTTCCTCTTTTCTTTTTACGAGAGGCTGCGGCCGCGAGAGTGATGGAAAGCCCGAAGACACATCTGATCAATTATTCAGAGACAGTCGGTGCGACCTCATCTGGAGCTCTGGGATCCGAACCTATGAGGGGCTGTAAGCGGCGTGCCGATGTAAGCGGCGTGCCGATGTAAGCGGCGTGCCGATGTAAGCAGCGTGCTGATAGCGGCGTGCTGGACTCACCGGTGTGCACGAAGGCGTCGCAGGGCATGGTGTCGCCGGAGAACGCCAGCTTCCAGCCCGACCGGTGGGTGAAGCTGCAGGCGAAGGCGTTCTTGCAGTGACGCACGTTACACGTCTGGAACTGAGACGGGAGGAAATAAACGATTAATGAGTGCATTTAAATAAACAACACATACAAAAAGTAAAAAAAACAAACACCTTCTCCAGGTCGTTCTTCTTCAGCAGCGCTTGGATGAACGAGGCCGTCCTCGGTTTGGGGAAGTCGGCGCCGTCACACAGGACTTTGTTCGGGACGAGACTGAAACAGAAAAAACACACAGAAATAAGACCAACGGCCGCGTTGGCAACCTGGAGATACATCATCATCATGAACGCGTACCTGATGTGGTGGAGGATCTCCTCACAGTGATCGTGGTACTGGTTCAGCCAGGTCATGATCTGGACCGGAGCCACCAGGTAGACCGGACCAAACACCTTCCCCAGCGTCGTCTGAGAGACGCACAGAAACGTTCCGTTATTTTAATAAATATATCAATATTTCAGAAATGTCGGACATTTACAAGAATAAAAGTAGAATATTCTTTGTAAAGTTGCTCTAAAGGATTTTATTCTGAAAAGGACGACCTCTCAGTGAGGCAAAGGTCCTGAAAGATACATAAAACATTTCTTTCATGCACTCTGCTCACATCCCAGCAGCGTTTAAAGGCCAACAACGACATATTCTGTTCTAACGTACGTACCAGAGCTCGTTCCCGCTGATACAGCAGCATCAGCAGCCCCTGAGACACAAAGATGAGTTCATGTTACCAGTGCTCCTCCACGTCTCCGCCCGCGGCGAGGAGCAGCGGCTGATTACCGTGTGGTGGTCGGCGTGCAGGTGTGAGATGAAGACGGTGGAGATGTTGGCCAGAGCCTCGTCCACGCCGGCGCCGTAGTGTCTGCAGAGCTGGCCGAAGGTTCCCTCGCCGCAGTCCAGCAGCAGCGACTGACTCGGGCTTCACAAACACAACATGTTATATAAATACATCATATATTAAAGGGTCACCGTTATCTCACATCTTTATCTACTCTGAATGGCAACAGCTCATTAAAAGTGAAGCAAAAACGCCTTGATCGCCCCCTTGTGGCAGCATTTAAAACGTTAATATCACCTTGGTTTAATTAATAGGTGATTGAACTGCAGATAAACAGGAAAAGAGGCTCCTGATGAGTCACAAGATTTATTTTCTTCCTGTTCCTGTTCTCACGTCCTCGACTTAAGTTGTTAAATGAATAAATAAATACTGAAACCAAGAAACAGCAATAAAACGTACAGGTTTGACAATATAGATCAGAGATCTTCAACGTTTTTCAGGCTATTTCATATCATATTAAATTGTGTTGCTTATTAAAACAGGCATTAAAATAATAATTGTTGATTCATATATTTATAGACATTTTTAATTCTATATCTGCAACGTAACAATCTGGATATTTTCGGTTGTTTTCATGTAAATGTGTATTTTTGGAGCAGATCTCTGATGTAGATTCATGCAGATTTAGTTTCATTTCAAGCATTTTAAAATGAAATCTGAGATCCAAACCTGATGTTAACTAAAGTTCCGCTGACGTTTCGGATCTTCATCGGTAGAGCCGATCCGGTTCCCAGGAAAACCACCTCGGGGTATTTCTCTGCCTCCACTGCAGCAGAGAGAAAAAACAACACTTTTGTTGGGTTATAAACTTCACAAACTTCCCTCCAGAGAGCTTTCAGAGCCGACAACTCACCAGGAAGCTGAGTGTCAACGGCGGCGGCGGCGGCGGCGGAGCGGATCTTGTCCACTTCCTCCAGGAAGTCCGGGACCTCGGAAGCTTCTCTCACGAACTCGGCCGTGTTGCAGGAGGGGATGGCGTCTCTAACGAAGGAGAAACAGAGTGAGGAGGACACACACCGCTGCACCGCACAACAACGCCGACCTCGAGGCGCCGCGGCGGCGCCGGCAACTTGACAGAAACACACCGAGGTGGAAAAGAGAAGGATGAGAGGAGGAGGAGAGGAAAGGCGAGTGCAGCGGTCCGTTCCAGATGGTTTCTGTGACGGAGCTGCAGGAACGGAGGTTTAAATTGGCGGGTTTGAAGGACGAGCTGACCTCTGCCACTCCATCACGGGTCTGAGCTGGAACTTCAGCAGACACTCGGCCCGGACGTGGGAGACCTGCAGGCCGGCCCGGGGATCCTGGGAGGAGAGACGGGGTTCTGTTTTATTTGGGGTTTACTTTCTGACGGAGGCTCGTTTTAATTAATTATTCTTTCACCGGCTCCTTTCTAATCGTTTGTTCCTCATTTCTCCTTTTATTTCAATTAGTTTCCTGCAGGTTTGCAGCTTTTATTTCTGTTTTTGTTTGATTCGTTAAGTGAAGTAAGTAGTGTTTAATTATTTAATCTACATAACACTAATGATTTGAGTTTAATATTTACAATCACACCTTTTTATAAATATATTGAATTTACAGAAATATTAAAATATATAGTTTATTTTACCTTTGTTTGGTAAAACTGGAGTTGTGGGAAGATGTCGGGGTGGATGATGTTCAGCTGGGCCTGGATCTTGTGACTCCGGACATTGTGGACCGTAGAGACCTGTTCGTTAAGGATCAGGTGTTCTGTCGAGGACGGGAACCTGCAGGATGACACAGAGACCACTTCAGTCCTGGTTCCATAAAGGGATCTGGTTTCATAAAGGGGGGGGGCAGATACAAACCTCTCCATCCACTGTCTGTACTGATCCGTGGCTAAAACGGACTCTGGAGTCATGTGGACCACCAAGGCAGCCGAGTCCTCCGACCCCCATGTCTGGTATCTACGGGACGACGCTGTTTAAACATGAGGCAGAAAAACAATGAGGAATATCTGGTGAGGATCCAACGCTACCGTCTCAGCTGCTGATTGGTGCAGAGCGCGTCGACGAAGTCCTCAGACGGACACTCGGCGATGATGAAGACCGGTCCCGGGTCTGTGGGGGTGCAGACCTGCTCCGGTCGGATCTACAACAGAGACACGGTTCAGATCCGCAGCCGGACAACGACCCGTTTAAATCACCCGGAGCGTCTTTTCACCTCTTTGCCTTCATATGTGACACTTTTGCCGCCTTTCAGAGCCGCGATGAGCGGACCGATGGCCGCCGTGCCGCTGTGGCGAGAAAACACCGCATATTAATCACCTGGACTTTAACTTTAATACGACAGATTTAAAGTCACAGAAATATATTTCATTATTTGATGGAGCAAACAAATCAATTAAAACAAAAATTCATCAATTACAAAAAAAATAATTTATGGTTTCTAGAAGAAGAAAATATGTTCTAATAATAATAAATATATAAAGAGAGCTATAATATCCTATAAAAAAATAATAATATTCAGCATATTTAAATTTATTACATATAAATTTATATATAACTGTTAATTCAAACCAATTATAATAATTAATAATTACATAAAGACAGCAAAAATTACTATAATAATTATATTATTCAGCATATTTAAATTTAGGGAGAAAAAAACTGTTAATTCAAACCAATAAGAATAATAACTAATAACATTTGCTTATATCTGTATGGATCACATCTTTCATCGTCAATTAAATTAATTAAAAATGAAACGCTCCGTATTTTAAATCCCGACTAACGGATCACGTGATCGTTCAGGTCGAGGTCACTCACACGGGCAAACCGAGCTCCTTCGCCTCCGCCACCAGGAAGTTCCCTTTCTTTGGGTGAAGCTGTGAAAGAAGAACAACGGCGTCAGACAGAGAGTCACATGGAGGATGATCACATGACTAAAGGTCACGACCTTGCACACGAAGGACACCACCAGAGACGTATCCCTCGTCACTCTGCGTCCGTCGCCTACGGAAACGAGACACAAACGTTGCTTATTGAGTCCAGCTGCACATCCACGGAGCGTTGCATTGTGGGTCGACGGTGGACTCACCTGAACCGCCTCCGTGGCTGTTGCCGTGGACGCCGCCCCCCCTCGGGGAGGGAGGGGGGCTGCTCCTCCCCGACCCGGCGCCCTTCACCCGGGCTGAGGAGAGACAGGAAGTCAGCCAAAAAAACAAACAAACACTTAAAACTGTTCTTCCTGTTAGCAGGAAACACTGACCAAATATGGGCACTTGCTGGACGGACATGGTGTCGTCGGCGTGCGTCTCTTCGGTGTACGGTCGGACCGCTGCCACACAGAAAAGGTCATCAGAATTAAATGAGATTTCACAGAC
Source organism: Chelidonichthys spinosus (assembly GCA_029853015.1). Taxonomy (NCBI): domain Eukaryota; kingdom Metazoa; phylum Chordata; class Actinopteri; order Perciformes; family Triglidae; genus Chelidonichthys; species Chelidonichthys spinosus. The sequence continues at coordinate 21,131,674 of CM056839.1, forward strand.
GATGACGACTCGGCGAGGTGAACTCACACAGCTTGATGTCCTGCAGCGGCCCGGAGAACGACTTGATGGCGTTCACGTAGTTCTCCTTTTAAACAACAAGAAGAAGAAGAGGAGATTAAAGAGGAGCTGCAGACGTACGTCACATGGTGCGGGTTGAGTTCCTCACCAGCTGTGGCGGTCCGGAGAGAACACACTCTGGAACGCCGGTGTCCTTCAGCGTCAGGATCATTCCTGCAGAGATCAATAAACTCCATCTCAGTCATCCATTGATCGATCGGAAACAGCAGCTAAACAGACATGTGTTCATGTAGGAATGTTGGAGCAAACGCTGTTAGTGGTGACAGTTTTATTCTTTTATCTGTAAGAAAGATCTGCTTTTATGTCTAAATAGTACAAAATACATAAAGAATTTAAACATAATTCATTCACTTTATTATATTTAAGTTGTATAATGGTAATTAATATACCACATATTCACACTGTTCATCACTCATATTATACATTTATATAATCATGTTTTTTTCTGTTGTTTTCAATTTCACTGTTTAATTCTGAAGCCTCAAATATTCTAATTTGATTCAAAACTGATTTTATTAATTAGATTTGGGATATTATTATAAGGCGTACAATAAAATAATTATTATATATACACATTCATATTGTAATGTGTTGATCTAGAGGTCAGACTTCCATTTAAACCAGTAAAACCATCTCATCACATGACTTGTGGCTCTGGTTTTGGTCTCCACCACCCCCCCCTGAGGGACACATCAGTGTGTCCAGCAGCTCGTCTCTCACTGAGCCGGCTCGGAAGCTTCTCATGTGTTTTCTTTGCAAACAAAGCCAACCAGAATGAGCCGAGCGGCGCTGCAGATCCTACCGACCTGATAAACCTCCCACGTTCTCCCAGCTCAGCCTCGTCAGGAAGATGTTGTCCAGCCGAGCAGCTTTCAGTCTGCCGGGAGGAAAAAAGGGTTTCAAAATACTGAAATCATCTCCTGTCTTTCTGACCGCGATGATGAAACGACAATAAACCAAAAGCAGATTACTTGTGTTCCTGCATGAGTCTCTGTGTTCCTTCACCACAGTTGAACAGGTATCTGAAGGAGAAGAAGATACCTGTTATAAATAATAATAATAAATAATAATAATAATAATAATAATAATAATAAGTTCATGTATAATAGTGTTATAGATCCATAAAGGTCAGGTTAGGGAGGGTTTGTTTTATTGTTGCATGGTTATATAAATAAAGCCCACACTTTCAGACCCTGTAAGTTACCTTATTACTATATTTCTCATGTTTTATTGATGCCTTCCTGAAAAGACAGGACTTTAGGCCCCCTGATTTCAAAATAAAAGCCCGAGCGCCATCACGTGACGTACCTGTTGAACTCGGAGAAGACGTAGAGTGACGCAGCACCGTCTCTGCTCCCGGCACCGACCACCTGCACGTACACCGTGGACGGTCCGTGGACGTCGCCTCGCTGGCCCCGCTTCTCCTTGGTCTTCAGGCGCCGCAGCGGCTCCTTCTGCTTGGCTTTCCTCGGCGGGTTGTTAGCATTGTTAGCATCGTTAGCATCGTTAGCAGACATGGTCCGGAGGAAGTGTGAGACGGTCCGGCGGGGAGGAGAACCGCAGCTCGGGACAGCCGGAGGACGAGCAGAGAGAGCTCTGCCTTTAATACACAGCAGCGTGAAGGTCCTGAGCTTCGAATGCACCGTATTCATAATAAACAGGCCCGCAATACATTCAACCAATCAGCGACGATTAATCGATTAACGCTTATTTATACATGTTTACCTTTTTAAAAAAATCTCATTGATTACCTAAAAGTAGCTGGCTGCACTCTGTAGGGTTGGTTGACACATGTGACACTTCTTCCGGCATCTAATGATGACGTTGGCGAGCCTCGTCGCTCATTGGTGCGTGGGAGTTATATATAAATGGGCGGACCAATCACAGCGACGTTCTAAGGAAGGGGGCGGGGATAGTACGAAGTTAACTGTGTGGTCCAGATGCTGAGTCTGCTGGTTGTTTATTAACATCCAATAACACAACTATTAGAGAATTATTGTTAATTTAGAAATGATTTAACAATTTTATAATAATATTAATTAGTACTCAGCTCTGTGTGTCATTTTAATTATTGTTTTTGCTTTTATTTATTTTATATATTATATGCATTATAGTGTCTTATAATGATGTATGTTTTTTGTTTGCATGCCAGCCTTTTTGTTGCATGGTTTACATTATAATTATTATTATTTATTTTTTAAATATTATTCTTTAAGGGTGACTGTGTTATATTAGTCCAGCAACTACAGATGAAAAATAGCCTCATGATTATTTTACACTACCTTTTAAATTAAACTATTTTTTGTTATAATTATTATATTTATTAATCATGTGGAAAATGTAAAAAAAAAAAAAAAAAATGAGAATCAAATTAAGTTGTGTAAAAATATTAAATATATTAGTGTGCGATCTTTAGATTTAAAACCTTTAAAGGGGAACTAAGGCCATTTTCAAAATAGTTATTTCTGTATGTTTCAAGACAATACAATTATTTAAAAAAAAAATCTCTCCTAAATCCCCAAACTAAAGTGCTAAAACAAAAAATGTGTGCGTCGAGTGCCATAAAAAGAGACGGGTCATGGGTTTCCTTTCTCCTCCTTTATTCACAGATAGTCCACTGTACATCGAGCAGCCTCTCAGCACCGACATGATTCCGACCACCGACTTGTTTTTTTTAAAACTGCTTTTTTTTTTTTAATAACCCAGAGAAGCAAAGTTCCATTAAGATACTAAACACGATGCTTTCAGTTACGCACATGGAAGAGAGGTGGGACGATTCACAAAGAGAGCACGATTCCAGTATGTCGAAGAATCTCCGTTCTATAAATACAAGTTCCACGTTTATATATTTCTTTTCTGAAATCACTGTACTAACCACTGAGATGTGTCCTCATCAACACGCATGATTGATTGATTCAGCTGCTATTATACTTACATGACGTGTGCGTCTGTTTGTGAACAAGAGAGAAACAGAAGTGTTGATATAATATACAGACAGGACTGAAATCACACACTTTTATTGCAAATGATGCTTTTTTCTTCTTTTTTTTAGGCTTTACAATTCTCTTTTTACTTTTATTTTTTAAACACTGCAATAAGGGGACCAAGCAAATTTACACAAGGATTTCTGTTTTGTTTACTTTGTTGTACTTTTTCTTTTTTTTAAATTATCAATATTTACGTATTTATTGTTGCAGACTGGTGTATATTATGTATTGATGCTGTATCAGTCCATGTACATCGGTGAGCTGGGAGACGCCGGCATCTGATCCATGAGCCTGCACACGTAGCTCGCCACGTCCACCGAGCGCTCCTCGTACATCTGGATGAACGGATCTTTCTGGAGGGGACAAAGAAAAAAAAAGAAAGTTATACGTCAACGCAAAGACAAAAGAGAAGAAAAAAGAAACTGGTGGATTGTCAGAACTCACCAGTAGCTCTTTGTACTTTGGCCTTTTCGACTCGTCCTTTGTAAGGCTGCAGGAAGGATGAAAAACATGTTAAAAGGAGGACGGTGTAGTTCAGCCACGTGTCCACCAGGGGGAGGCAGACGAGCAAGCAAACAGCTGGAGTCTGACACTCCACCGTCCAAACCTCCAGGTTTGATCTCCTGAACATCACTTAGATTCTAAAGTATTTTTTCTTACCACACGTTGACAAAGGAGATGAATTTGGGGGAGAAGCGGCGCTCCTCTGAGTTGCTGAGTTGCGGCGGGTCGCCCCTCACCACCTGGGTCAGCTGGTCAAACACACTGTTCCACTTCGGGTAGGGGAACCGCCCGGTGGCCAGCTCGTACTGAAACACACGAGGACACCGGCAGGCTAAGCATTTCCTTCTAGGTCATATTAGAAGGAATAAACCAATTTTTCAAAGTCAAATTCAAGCACTTTTTTTTTTTGTACATTTTCCAGGCTTTTCCAGCAACTTATAGCTGTGGTAACTTTCACAATCCAACAATATTAAACAAATCAAAACAGGGGAAAAAAGAATACAAACAAAAGCACTTCTGTAAATGGCTGGTGCTTTAAATGTACACATTTGTTTGAGTTCTATGAGTATTTGAGGCAGTTTTATTGTGGTTTTTGAAGTGAAGACTCACCAGTGTGATTCCCAAACTCCAGACGTCGGAGCGGACGTCGTAGCCTTGCCTGGACGCGCTGGGGTCTATTCGCTCGGGCTGTCAAAACAGGAAACAGAGTCACCTTTAATATATTTATTACAGAATGTGCAGGAAAATTCAGGACGTTAAGATGACTAATGTGTTCTCGTTGCTGAAGGACACCTTAAATGAATAAGTGAAAGTCATATTCAGTCTCCAGTCACATAAAAGACACATTAATAAATGCATTTGCTAATTATCTAAACCAGAGTGTTAAAGATGTAACTAATGAGGCTCCTCCTTCTTATTGCACATAAACCAGTGAGGTCCTGAAAGGCTGCTGTTACATTTGCAAACCACCAGGTGTCACTGTGCATGTGGAGATATGTTCCTCAGCAGGCAGAAGACATTTCTGTGTTCTGCACCTTTTTTGTCTCAGGACGACTTAAAACTGGGTTCATTCACTTCGTTCCTTAAATAAAATCATCAAGGAGGAAGATTCCTTCATTCACCCGATTTTTATAAAACCGGCTCTTTTTTGTTCCTTTTAGTTTGGTCTCCTTTTGTGTGTTTTTTTTAATTTTTTATTTGTGCTTCTGCATTAAAGATCTCAACGGGACGCTCTTGATCAAATTAAGTTTAACGACGCGTCTTAAACTGGTACTTCCAGACGACGACACAAGCAGGAAACAGGTGTTCAATTCCCCTAAAAAAGTGGGTCAAAAACAAACCCACTGCTGGACCAACCAGAGACATGTTTCCACCTGCAGGACGCGATGCCGTCACACTGAGCACCGCGTTCCCTCAGTCCCGCCTCTCAGGCAGCACTGCAGCGCTGCACCTTCCTGGTCTGCAGAGAGGAAGCACCTCGCTGGCCCACTTACAGGCCTGATTTAGATGCTGATGTCACCAGCAGAGCGGGACAGTCTGCTGCAGCGCTGACGGGTTTGTCTTTTTTTTTTTTTTTGTGGATCAGCAGCTTGACTGCAGACGCCGTCGCTCACATCTGCAAAGACTGGAAGTGTTTAGTCTCTCCACGAGCGGCAGCAGACAAATGAGCGGAGGAAACCATTACAGGGCAGCTTTTAATCGTCCGTTCATTTCTTTAAGTGGTCAGAACGTTTTCAGCTTCTGCAACGTGAGGATCTCTTCTTATTCTTTGTTAGGGTTAAAACGTCAAACAACAAAACAAAGAGCTTCTGGTTCACACACACACACACACACACACACACCTGGGCGCTGCCCAAGCTAAAGAGTGTGTGTCATCGTAGTTGCACATCCAAACAATAAGTCGAGGCTCCCCAGCTGTTCTGAGGTCAGCGTCTCGACGTCATTAAACCTGTTGTAACCAGCAGCGTGGTGATCCAACACCTGGAGGCGAGGCAGAAAACCCTCAACTCACACGCCACTGGTGTGTGTGTGTGTGTGTGTGTGTGTGTGTGTGTGTGAGAGAGAGAGAGAGAGAGACACTGGGTCGTGATAGTGCACCTCACCAAATTTAGAATGGAAACTGCTGAGAGAGAGAGAGAGAGAGTTGGGGATGTGAACCCATGACAGAAAATAACCCGGAGTGATGACGACACGCTGAGATCAGCTCTCTGAGCGGCCAAACATTCAGGGTTCTTCAGTTACGTCCTGTGTGTTTACACACGTTACAACACACACACACACACACACGTTACAACACACACACACACACACACACGTTACAACACACACACACACACGTTACAACACACACACACACACACACGTTACAACACACACACACACACACACACACACACACACACACACACACACACACACACACACACACACACACACACACACACACACACACACACACACACACACACACACACACACACACACACAGCAGGCAGACGAGTCAGCTGACGCTCTGATTCACGTCCCGTTTCACTGATTTATGGGGAACGCGATGATCAAACCTCCACCACGTGACTCACCGCCATGTACGGCCTGCAGCCGGCGTCCCTGGTCTTGGCGATGGAGTCCACCAGCTGACCGCTGATGCCGAAGTCACACAGCTTTATGTTGCCGTTCCGGTCCAGGAGGATGTTTGACGGCTTAATGTCTGACGGGAGAGAGAGGAGAAAACGATGTGTGTCGGTGAAGAAGACGTTCATGAAAACCAGGGCGATGAGATCGGGGCGTGGCCTTACCTCTGTGTATTATTTTCAAGTTTTCTTTTAAGTGGTTAAGTGCTTTCACAGTCTGCAAAACACGGAGAGATGAAGTTTACAGGGAGGAGTCCAAAAATGAGGCTTCTTTATTATTTGGGGAAAAAATGAGAACTTACAGCTAGTGTTATTTTCCCTAATATTTCCTCTGGAATCACTTCGTCTAACGAGCAATATACAAACTTGTAGAATTTGTCTAACGAGGTAGCCATAAGTTCCATACAGATCCAACAGTCGCCCTGAAACACAAGAGAACCGGGCGTCAGTTACCAGGGCTCCTCCACCTTCTCCAAAAGTCAAATTCAAGCACTTTCCAAGCATTTCCAGGTGCATTTCCATGCTTTTCCAGCCCCTTCCAGCTGTGGTAAACTCCATCTTTGTACCAATCCAATGGTCAGTATTCAGTCTACTTATTCTGTCACTTGTTCATCACATTAAATGAGATGTTATTGTCCTCTAAACAACCAACATGATGTTTGGAGACAGCTTTTTACAGAAGGACCACAAATGAAAGGAAAACTAATTCCACTAACAGATCCACAGAAATATAATCACCAACTATTTTCATCATCTGTTCATCATCAAAAGTCATTTTTCATAAAGAAATGTCAGGAAATGCTGTTTTCAGTTTCTTTTCTCTGTTCTATCATAGATGTCATCACATACAACACACATTTCAAGACCTTTAGTCTAAATCCAAGCACTTTCCAAACCTTGACACACTAGAGCGGCTGATGAGCTCACCTCCCTGAAGAGGGCGCCGTAGAACTGCACGATGTAAGGACAGTCGCTGCTCCTCATCACCACGTCCAGGTCCATCAGCAGCTGCTTCTGCTCCTTCTCGTCCACCGTCGAACGGATTCTCTGGGAAACAAACCGAATGAACCGGCTGCACCTGGATGTCTTAACGTAGCCTCAGATAAAGAAAAAGAAAAGGTGACTCACCTTGACCGCCATGATCTGGTTGCTGGGCTTGTGCACCATCTTGTTGACGGATCCGTAAGCCCCCCGGCCGATCTCGCCCAGGTCTTTGAGGTCCTCGGCCGTGAAGTCCCAGTGCTGCTCCGGGGAGATCTTCAGCTTCCCTGACGACTCGATGCTGTGCGTTCTCAGCCGCTCTCTGACGGGGACAGGAAGTGTGAACGAGAGCGATGGAAGTGTATGCAACCATGGCAACGAAACCCCCTGGTGGACTCACATGTGCGGGTTCTGGAAGGGCGGCCCGGCCGTGTTCAGTGTGAATCTAGTCGTGGGTTTGATCGGCGGGTTGGCGAAGTTCAGCTTCAGAGCTTTGCGTTTACCTGAGCAGGTAAAAGAAAAGAAACAACGGGAACGTCATCAGATCTTTGAAAACAGGAAGCGGTTTGAGACCAAAAGGACAAACTCTCACCCACATTTAAGGACGACAAGTGAGTGGAAACACAAAACCATGAAGTGAGATTAACGGAGGAGATGAGTTCATTTTATCCAAATTTACTCAGTCATGCTTTCCATAGAACGACAGATAAGAACGTCTGTTTCTCAAAACGCATTCCAGAAACATCCTGACCTCTGAGTCTGGGGATATTCTTTATTATTATTATTATTATTATTATTACTGTCAACAGATATCATGAAAAGACCAAAACCAACCGACTATATCTTATACTGAGTATGCTCACTAAAGCACCAAATGTGGATTCATCCGCCGCTGAAAGTAGTCCCCCAACAAATGCAAACTTTACATTTGTGAGATTTAGGTCTTCGTGGGTCAAAGTTTTGGTCTTTTTCATGAGATTTCTCAACACTTTTAGTACTCATGTATCTGCTGCTTTACATGACTCAGCATTCGAGAAGTAGCAGCCTTCAAAATAAGAGTTGCAAAACACTATTTGCTCTTGTGTTTGGACTGTCCTGATACTGAGAGTGGGCGATCCTCTGTCACAACAAACCTCTGCTAAACAACCCTTTTCCAGTCGTGTATCTAAAAATCCTACATTTGATGCAGAGACAGAAACGTAGCATGCTGCTTTAAAAAAAAAACACCCAAACACATCCATTCCACACACACACACCAACACACACTCCAACAGAAAACACTAACATACGACATGCTCCTCAAGGCCGACTGCTTTGATTTCACCTTGAATCGGAAGGAAAAGCGCCGCCCCCCAAAAAAAACACCACAAGAATGCGAGTGCTTGAATTCCAATCGTCTCGAATGCAAAAACACTCTTGAAATGACAGCCGTGGCGTGTGTTTGGCCGTGTCTCGACAAGCAGGCGCTGTGCTGAGGTGCACCCATGCCAGTAAAAAACCCCAAAAAAGACAAACCGGTTGAAAAACAAAAAGGTAAGGTGACAACAACACTTCAGGCACTACGTTCTGCTTGTTAGTCTCACACTGAAAAACCAGTAAGATAGAGCTTCCATTACAGGAGTATTTTAATTGGGGGATTTAATTGATTAATTAATGAAAAAGAGGTTATTTAGTTGGGAGGGCTCGTCTAGCACACTGAGGGAGGACAGAAGGGTAAAAAAATCAGCTGAGAGGATCTTTAAACATCAATGGAAGCTCTGAATGTTAGGCTTGTGCCGATGAGAACAAACTGTTGTTTTGGGGATTCTTCAATAAACTGCTCCGTTACGGCAGAACATTAATCCTGCAGCAGCAGGAGTTTAAATGTAGTGACTTCTTTGTACATCTAATTTTAAAAAAATCCATAAGTGCAGATGTCTGAGCTACTATAGCGACCGGCACAAGCCTACGTGGACCCCATCAGAGGTCTCCACGTGGATTAGTGGAGAACAGCAGGACAGACTCCCCCATACCAGACCGTCAGGCGGAAACAAAGGGATGAGAACTGTTGGTGCTGAAGCATAAAAGAGGTTTGGCTTACTTGGGGGAGCTCCAGACAGGTTTATCTGAAACCCTAGAGGCGAGAAGACAGCTTTTATTTTTCCTTCACATGTTTCACCTTCGTCTTTGTTAGTCGGACCCGAAATGTTACCGCCCCATCTGCAAACAAATCAAATCTCCCTCCCGCTGCGATAAATACCGGTGTCACTGTTCCATCCCAACAAAACCTGCAGCGTCGGGGGTCGACCATACCGCCACAGGAAGTGGCCTCGCTTCGATCTATGTTTAAATGCATCATGTGGGAGGGGAATGCATCGGCATGCACGCACGTTTACGGTGAAAACAAAAACAAAGGGAGTATGGATCACCATCGTACATAAAAATAAAAAGACACATGACAGTTTAATAAACATTTTCTTGGGACAGCTCACCATCAGTCAGGATCATGTCGGGAGTTAGGAATCATTAGTTAGCAGCGGTAAAGTCAAAAAAGTGAAATTTGGTCAGAGAAATGTGAATAAAAGCACAGGATTAAACAACACAGTATAATTAGATCATCAATTAAATCTAATATAAGCCTGGATTTAAATTAATTATATCTGCTTCTTTATATGGGGATATAACATCAACATGCATATCAATAATAAACCCAATTAATTAATGTTCAACATCATCATCCAGGATTGTTATTCTACCTTTTAATGCCATTTATATAACCAGTTAGAATCAGTCAGTAAGTCCGTGGAGTGTGTATCTACCTGTTTCGCTCTGACATCTCCAGCAGGTGTTGGACTCTGAAAGTTAAAACAAGACATTGTTTGTACAAAAAAAAAAAAAAAAAACTGCACACACAGCATTTGGTTGCGTTGGAAACGAGAGCGGCAGCTTCAGGTTTCACAGCTGCTGCGTCACAGTGTTGTTGTGACGAACAGGACGAGAAACCCATCAAGCGTCACCATCGACTGAATGGATTTCTGCACGGTGCCAAACGCACGCACGCACGCACGCACGCACTGCAACACGAGTCGACACCATTGCTCAGTTTGTGAAGGTGTCTGTGATCAGTCCGGCGTATTTAACACCGACACCACAGACAGTGCAACCCCGCTGTGTGTTGCATGGGAGACGGGTTGAGACTTGATTTAGCGGATAGCAGACTGCCATGACTGTCCAAAGGGAGCTGCAGCACAAAACACGCGATGACACACTCATCACACCTATGCGGAATTGTGCTTCATCACCGTTTGCACGATTTCAAAGCATTTTTTTTTGGTACAGATGGCTAATATTTCTTACGTAGCCACAGTTGCGATGTATAATTATAGATTTTTTTAACGGAGTTTGGCGAAATTCTCCCTCAAACGAGGGGGAACAGAACGTAACGAGGCTACAAGATGTCAAAATGGTAGCAAGGACATTAAATATGTTGCGTAATGGATATGAAAAGGATTAATCTTACAATTAATGCCAATCATAACGTTCCTCTGGGGGGGAGGTGGACATAAAACACCGGTCCGTTCCCTGGGGAATATTTTCCAGCCCTGGGAGTAGCCTCCCACGGCTAGCCGCAGCTAGCATTAACCTTTACTGCAGCGGAATGTGGAGCTACACTGATGGGTGTTGGTTCTTTGGGGACCGTTACCCACACTTACCCTGCATGCTGCTCATCGTGGTGATGTGCTGGGACTGGGACTGGTGGTGGTGGTGCGGCCCGGAGCCCACCGCGTTGCTGCCGCCGCCGCCGCCGCCGCCGCCGCCGCTGCTGTTGTTGTGGCTGCTAGCAGTCGTTGAGTTGTTAGGACCGGGAGTCGCCATTGTTGTGTGTTTGAATTCCATCAGCAGCGCCGGGCTGCAATGCAGATTACACGGAGAGGAGAGAGCACAACTTCTTCTTCACCCGTCCCTAACCCCGGCCACGACCACCAGCCCGACCCTCCCTCGCTAATAACGGCAAACTTCGGCTCCGGCAAATAAAATAAAAAATAAAAAACGATCCGGTGGCCGACTGCTGGAGGAGAGTTTTGAAAATACGTTAAATGATCGCGTTTTCTTGTCTGTTTTTTTATGCGTTGGGCTACGTTAATAAAAAGCTAACTGTCGTAACGTTAACAAAAAACAAGCATCCAGCTAGGCTAGGCTAACTAAGCTGGCTAGGCAGTGCTAGCCGAGAAGCTTGAAGACCCGCAATCAGCTGACCAAAGTGACACTGACATGTCAACACCCACAGCGGCCCAGAGCTAACGGCAAAGCTAGCGAAGGTTAGCCGAGACGAAGCCGGATGTTACGTTGGCTCATTTCAAAATAAAACCCAAGAAAGTGTATCTTAGGGAATACTGAGTTATTTTAGTTTTACTGCAGGAGAAGTAGCAATCTTACAGTGTTTCATTTGAGAGTGAAAGCATGTCTGTGTCAAATAATAAAGCTGAAACGGATTCCGATTGTACAGAAAGGCCCATTTAATCATATTGTTGGATTATAATTATTAAAAGATACATGAATGTGTACCTCTAAATGTTCCTGGTGGTAAACGTTGAGCTCATTTTAATTAACTTCTATCATGCTCTGTATCATAACATGTTATATATTATTTGTTGATCATATTTTGTATTCATAATATGACTGCCAGTAAGTAACTATTGACCTATGTTGTCAAATAAATGCAATGAAGTAAAAATGACAATTTTGCTCCAATAATCGTATAATATACATGAGGTTAATCATAAAAAAGACAAGTAAAAAAGAATGATAATTGTGGATACATATATTATATATACATTGTGTAACACTGCAGCTAGCGTTCTACACAACACATTTTAATAATAAATAAAAATGTTTTTGTTTGCAGAATTATAAAAAGAATCACGTGTGCCATGCACCATTTATAATGTACAGCAATGATTAGTTTATTTTGTAAAGAAATAACGGAAGTCGTATCTTTGCCGTGTGGATAACTTGACGTCACTGCGGGCTTTGAGACCGTGTGCTCGTTCTGCTGAACGGAGCAGCCAGGGCGGAAACCGTAGTTACGTCAAAGAGACCGGACTGTTGGGGATCCTTTTTTTCCACATTGGGAGATAATTATGTCAGAGAAAATTATGAAAAAAACACATTTTGATGATAGAGTCCCCGGATGTAGCCCTGACACTATGTGCTGATTACAAAAATAAAAGAACATCCGCCTTAAAAAGAAATAAATACATCGTCTGCTGGTTCAAAAACTCACGAATAAGAAAGGAACATGAATATTGTTAATACATCCAAACACCTTCAGGCCGCCCTGCAGAAGTCGTGGTTGATGTCAAACGAGGGGCGCTTGCTTTACTGTGCCCTAACGTCCCGCCGGCCCGGGCGGGGAGGTGAAAGGTTAGACACTCAACAATGGGTGAAGTTAGCGGTCTCTCAGTCGTTTGGCGAATCTGCAACTGTTTCATGTCTTTATTCTTCGCCCTTGCGTCGTACGTGCAGGTAAGCCTTCACGTTCTTATTATCGCATTTTATTCCAACATCATAACACAAAACATAACCGTGTTTTCCTTTCAGATCAACGACCCAGACGCGGGGTTGTGGATGGTGAGATAACACGTATTCCGTTTCTAGAAACACGTGATTTTTGAGATGATGTCTTTTACACCACGTTCGTGTTGCAGGTTGGGTATGGAGTCCCCGCAGTGCTGTGTGCGTGTATTGGCTTGAAGCCCCACGTGACCGGTAGGTGAATCTGACTCTGGATCTGTGAATAATAACTAGAACCAAGGTGCTGTCTGAGAGTTTGCATGTTTCCTGTTTTCCACACTTCCCAGATTGTTGAACTTGAATGGATTCTTTTCTCCCTCTCCCAGTGCCGATAGCGCCATCACGTGGCTGCATTGTGACTGTGCAGCAGCTCAACCTTTTTATTTCTAATTGATATAATTGATTGATTTCTTCTTTGCAGAGACTTTGGCCTGGAGGCGTGTAGCTGATCTCTGCGTGCTGGTTTCCAGCGCCGTCGTTGCCATGTTGGGATGGAGACTTTACCGAGAGCGAATCACGGAGATCTTCCAGCAGGAGGAGGGCAGGTAGACTCACACCTGGCTGGACCCTTTGCTTTTCACTTCTTATTGGCTAAATTAAAGGTTATTCTGTGAACTCTCTCTGTAACTCTTTTAGGATAATCTAATCATGATCATTTGTGGAATAGAAGGTATTATAATTGCAATGTTTATTTTATTGGTTTGTCTTATTAGGTTTAAGCCCTCCAGAAATAAAAGATATTCAGAATAGGCTCTTAAAAAGTAATTACAAGAAATTGAAGGCAACAGGAAAGCCCAAGTTTATATGAATTAAAATAATTTGTGGGGTAAATTAAAAGCACAATCACTGACCAAATGTTCCTTGTTTTAGAGAATTTTCTGGCCTCATGCTGATGGTTGTTTGGCTTCTCCTGTGTCGCCACTCTGGAAGGTAAAATTAAGTTAAAACCACATAGATTTAACATCTATATCTGAAATACACTGATCTTAATATGTGTCTATACAAATATTTTTAATTTCCAGTGTGATTTTTTTCATCCACTCTTCTCTTGTCAGGGCTCCAGTCGGGATGCTCCGAGTCTCAACAGCTGTCTCCATCACAGCCTTCCCCTTTGTGGCCTGGATTTACTACTACATCAATAAGGAGCTGAGATCAAACTGGCCTTCACATTGTAAAACCGCTATTTAGACATCACATTCTTTTTTGCTAACTAAATATTACTTTTGTTATATTTTTTTTACTGAAAATCCCAGAGCAAGAATGCACCTTCAGCAGTGTAATTCAATAAAAACTCAGGACAGCTAAGGTGCAATAAAAAGTGTCACTTAAAGAAAGAAAATGTTAATTCTTCAACCAAAGTTTACCCACAGATTTTTTTTTTTTTTTTTTTTTATATCAAAGTTTGATTTGTCCATGATTTATTTTTGCCTTAATATTCTGTCAAGTGAAGTAAAATTTGTAAATAATATAAAATATATTAAAAAAAAAACAAAGTGAATGAATGAAGTTATGTTTTTGTCCTTTTGAACGTGATTTCGCGGCGTCCTCCAGAGGGCAGCAGAGAGCACTGTTGCTGAACGAGTGAAAGAAGAAGATGTAATTTACGTCACTTCCTGTGTTTGATAAGGACTACCGGACACTGATCTGTGAGCAGCCTTTCAGTTTCGAATCATCCACTTTAACGTGAACGCCAGTGTGTAGAGCTGACTTGAGACCAGTAGTTCTGTGTGCGGCGTTTCTCCTTCACTCGTATCACGTGTTTATGAACTTGTAACCGCTTCCTCGTCACGGCGGCGGCTCTGTCAAGCAAACAAACATGGCTCTGAGTGTTTTGTGTCACGGACTGGGATGCCGGTTGCTGTTTCGCGGTAACGTCGGACTCTTACCAAAATGTGCCCGGACCCAAACCGTCAGACTCGCGCACGATGTTTCACGGAGAGAAACCGGACCGAACCGAGGACTGTCACCGGGGAGAGTTCACCCGGTAGGTCATGAAGCTAGCTGTCCGCTGTCAGGTGTAACGACAAACTCCTTTGAGAAAATTGAGAAAATAAGCATCCCTGCCAAGTTCGCAGCTACGCTTCCTAGCTAAACTTAAAGACTTCATACTGTAGCCAAAAAAAATGTCCTATAGCTAACAACACACAGCTGTCTGCCTCGAATAACACTTCATTATGTATTAAACATCTCCAGTTACTGTTTAACCGTCATGTAGCAACACGTTAAATTAGAACATGTTTCAATGGAGTTTGGCATAATACCCGGATTATGTAAAGTTTTTTTTTAACCGTTAAAATCTTATTAACTTTAACGTTAATTTGTCACATGCTTTGTGTTATTTATATCCTTTTTTTATACATTGTTTGGCATTCTGTGGACAGCAAATTGAGACATTTTATTGCACAGAGAAACCTGTTTTTTGACTCTGCATATGATAATGCATACTTTGAATCTAGATATGGTGACGTAAGCAGTAAATCCCTCCCTGTATTTCCTCAGGTGAGTGTGAGTCGGTGGTACACCTGCAGACCGGTCCAACGGCTGCATCCACACTCCTGCAGAACGTTTTCCTCCATTCCTCCGCCGCCTTCATCCGGGGACAGGAAGAAGAAGAAGTCCGGGGTGAGTGACACAAGTCTCATCAATCGCATCAATTATTAATCAGCTGTAAATAATGCGTTCTGCTTTAAGGCTCAGGTAGACTATTGAGTTACAAAGTGTTAATAATGTCTTTATGTTGAAGATGCAAGAATAAACCGGCTTTGATGCCTTTTTTGTGTCATTATAAGTCAGATTTTTGTGATTTATACACGTTAAAGACATGTAAAATGATTTATTTGATAGAGACTGTGTATTTTTTATCATTGTTTTGTTTTCTCGTTGTTTCCTCTGTAAAGCCCGTCACGTGGAAATCTCTAGCGATAACATTTGCTATCGGAGGCTCTCTGCTCGGAGCGATGAAATATCTCAAGAAAGAAAAGGAAGAGCGTAAGTGTTTTTCACTACTTTGACATCAAGGTCAAGTGAAGGTCAAATCAAGTGATAAAGGCGTTCACCAGTAACGAGCTCTGATCTAAATCTTTATCTAAACTGCTGAACTTTTGCAGAGATTGAAAAGGAGCGGACCAAGTCGATCGGCCGGCCGGCGCTCGGCGGTCCGTTCTCGCTCATCGACCACAACAACAAACCCACGAAGAGCGAGGACTTCCTCGGCCAGTGGGTCCTCCTCTACTTCGGGTTCACTCACTGCCCCGACATCTGCCCCGACGAGATCGAGAAGATGATCGAGGTGGTGGATGAAATAGGTAAAAAAAAAAAGTTTTTTAATCATGAACATTTATTTACATTTTTCCTCAAACCTCACGTTCTCACTCAGGTTTTTTCCAACAGATAAAATCAAGCCTCTTCCCAACCTGACGCCGATCCTCATCACCATCGATCCAGACCGGGACACGCCGGAGGCCATGGCTGCATACGTGAAAGGTACAAAAAAAATAAAACGCTTTCTGTTTTAATAATAAATGATGGTTCAACAATAAGAGCATTTGAGAACCTGAGAAATCTGCTTTGTCTTCCTCAGAAAAACATTCATATACACCAACAAACCTGATTAACACTGATATAGAAACCATCTTCCAATTACTTTTCACCCAAAAATAGCAATTTATAATTCAGCAGATCACAAATAAATCTCCTATTTAAGGCCTTCATCTCCAAATCAAACAGCAGATGGAGCATCGAATGCAGAAGATTTATGAAATTTAAAACTAAATGTCCAGTAACGATCCGCAAAAAAACGGCACGCTGAAATCTCTCCAAGTCAAATGACTGACCTCAGGTCAGCACTGTGAACACGATCCAACAACAGCAGGATGAGATTTGTGAAAAAGCATCAAACGCTCTCTGTCGGCTCGGCTTTTTATGAAGGTCTGAAACATAACCTGATGCACACGAGATAATAACATCAAAAGTAGAATAAATGCCATAATTATTTGCATTTCTGTATTAAAATTCAGAAAAAGAAGATCCCAGTTTTGCCAGGAAAATAAGTATATATTTTAAGGAAGTAATACTTATATAACATAATGTGTATATTTCAGAGTTTTCCCCGAAGCTGATCGGCCTGACGGGAACCACGGCTCAGGTGGAGCAGGTCTCCAGAGCGTACCGGGTTTATTACAGCCAGGGGCCGAAGGACGACGACAACGACTACATTGTGAGTCACGACCTTTTATCTGCTCTTCCTCTCAACGATGCAAAGATCCCACATGAACAACGTTGTTGTTTCCCGTCTCCAGGTGGATCACACCATCATCATGTACCTGGTGGGACCAGACGGAGAGTTTGTGGATTATTTTGGACAAAACAAACGGAACGTGGAGATCAGCAGCTCCATCGCGGCGCACATGAGGAAGTTCAAGAAGGCTCAGGGAGCGGCGGCCCGTTGAAAGCCCACAGGCCCCGCCCCCAAGGTGTTAACTTTAATCACTCCCGCCACTTTACTGACGGCTTCCTGTATTTATTTAACATAAGGTGGACGTGAGCATTCCCTTTTTAAACAAGTGGTGTGCAGAAGATCTGAAAACAAAATATCTGAGATTTCTGATGCAGAGAACGAACCCGAAGACGAACATTTGATTTTCTGATGAAAAAAACACAAATACACTAATGTTGTTAATATTGTTTTGAGGCTGACGGATGAACCGAAAGGCTGCAGTGAGTTTAGGATTTGAACTTGTGACTCTGGAGACTCCCCCAGTGGTCGGCACCGGTTTTTATTTTCTAAAAAAAACGAACGGCATCCAAATAAACTTTTATCTTTGGAGAGAAATGAGTGACTGAAAAGAACCTCGGAGGAAAATGTCTCAAGAAAATGTGTTTGATTGTTGTAAAAAAGTGGAATCTTGGAATCAATAAATTGGTTTTAATATAAAAGGAAACACCAACAATTTATCCACACAGATTACTTTATTGATAAATAGGAGTAATATCAGGAAATGAGGAGAATTAAAGCCTTTTATTTCTAACTAAATGTAGTTGAGTTGCAGCAGGATGACCTGAACTTCCATAATTAGCTTGTTAGTGTTGTCATGGAGACGAGCCCACCCAGAGCGAGTCATCTCTTTCAGACAGAAGTTATCATGAAGCATCTCACTGTTCTCCACGGTGAATAAATGTGTCACATTCATATTTTGAGAGCTCAGTGTCGGGGTTACATATCTATTTAATTCTGACCCAAAACCCTCCTCCAGCCAGCAGGTGATGATTATTATATTAATCTCCTTTCTGTCTGCACACCTGTCACGGTCCTGCTTTTAGAAATCTGATTAGAAAAGCAGCACGCCGTCACACGCCGGGCGCCCCGAAACAAATTGATTTCTGGGATTGATAAGTGGACCCCCCCCCCCCCTTCTTTACTGGATGAGGACCGTTTCAGAGCCGATGAATGAAGGGAATTTAAGACAAACACATTTTTAAAGTCCAGATTAGTTCTGGATTTTTGTAATCCCAAAAGTTAAACTGGGTTTATTTCAACCACCTGTTCAGTCTTAGTGAGAGTGTGTTTCCTCATTCCACATCCAAACTCATCCTCATCCTCATTCTACTGTGGTCACTTTGGAAAAGAAGGACAATACTGACATTTTGGAAATGCTTTTTTTTCTTTGATTGATTGATGGAACTCTTATATCTGTGAGGTAAATATGAAGCTACAGCTAGCATCCTGTTAGCTTAGCAGGAGGACTTAGCCTAATGCTATCCACCTCCCAGCACCAACCATCATGTCATATCTCGCCGGTTTAATCCAGGCAGAAGGAAGTCACGTGACTTCTGGGATGGATTTCTGTTGCTTTTTCAAAATGAGGTGATTTTCGATGTTTTCCATCTTTCTTTGAGGCGTTTCTCTCGTGTTTAGTTTGCGGTAGCTTTATTCTCAGGCCCTCGACCCCCTAATCCAGTGATGCACCCGTCCTCAGACCCCCCCCCCACTACCAGCTGATGAGGGATTGCTTCTTCTCTTTCTTCTCCATGACCTCTTGAGTTCATGTCTCGTTGCCTCCTCGCCGCCAAACGTTCACGCCAACATGTGTCGCCGTGTCGAGACGTTGGCGGGTGGGGGTTGTGAGTCCGCCATGCTCGTCTACCCCCCCGCCCACAGCCAATTATACTCGCAGCTGTCGCCAGACCTTCAAGTGACATTAAAGAGGCTATTAAATCAGCACCAATTAGACTGTCTGTGATGTACTGCCAGACACTATCACTTCCTCTGAGGAGGGGTCACTAAAGCTAAAGTAAACAATACTTATTTTTATTTGTTTTTTTAGGTGCAATAACAAGCAACTGAATAAAAAGATTTTGAGCATGAATGTGTGGATATAATAGTGAAGTATTGCTGTGTTAGATATAATCGTTTCTTAAAGGTTTGGGAGGTATTTAACGGCCTGAGTTCTGTAAATGATGGATCCTACAATTCCCATAATGCAATATGAGAGTCTTGGCAGGTCCAGCAGATGATCAATCAGAACTACTTTGCGACAGGTTTTTGGGGGTACGTGGTTTATAGCATTCTGGTTGTTTTGAGGCCTTTTTACAACCTCGACAAATAAATATACAAGTCTTGTAAAAATGATATGTCCAGAGCTTTTATTGTGAAAGGTAGGAACTGAAACAGTGGGTGTGGTTTGCTTTGGTTGAAAGGAGTAATCAGGTTTTGGATGAACGGATCATCAGACAACGTGATTGGTTGATGCCTTAATTCACCAGGTAGATTTGTGTGATAAAAGACTTTCAAAATAAAAGTAAGATGAATACATACCGGTATTGCTCCTACATCATGTGGACAATGTTGCTCCGACTTGTTCGGTCCGAGCGCCGAACTTGTTCATCGGTCTGGAATGTGCTAAATGTTGCCCGGCTGCTTCCAGCACAAAACCCCAAACTGTGTGTGTGTGTGTGTGTGTGTGTGTGTGTGTGTGTGTGTGTGTGTGTGTGTGAGAGGATCAGCTCGGCCCTCCAGACAGCCAATGCCAGAATTTCAGCGATGCCCTAACAGACCTAATCTTCCCTGATCCCAGAAAATGAGTCCCGCCGTGTCGGGCCTGTAAGCCCCCTTAAGCCGCCGTCCTTAGCATTCATTGCTTTTTTTAATAGACCGTCTGAAAGGGTTACAATTGAAACCGTTTAAAAAAGTGACACAATACAGCTATACATAGGTTAGTTCGAAAATACAAAATGGACATACTTGACTCTTTCGAGGAGGTGGCGTAGAAGCCAGATCTCCAAATATAGGAGAATGGGGCGCCCGCGAAACTGATAAAAGCCGGTGGCAAGGTTTGGTCCGGCTGACTGTTCTGCTCCTCTGACACCACAAAGAGCCAGGAATCTGCTCTTATTTTGGTGAGTACAAATCCTCTAATTCTGAGCATTCGTTGTTGTGTTAATTTTTTTTTTTTTTTTGTCCTTGTTGATGCCTTTTGTTTTTCCCGCCCTTTTCAGCCAGGAAACCAAAATGAGCGACGCCGAGATGGAGATCTTCGGGGTCGCCGCCCCGTACCTCCGCAAATCGGAGCGGGAGAGGATCGCGGCGCAAAACATGCCGTTTGACGCCAAGACTGCCATCTTTGTGCCCGACCCCAAGCAGGAGTACGTGAAGGGGAAGATCCGGAGCCAGGAAGGCTCCAAGGTCGCCGTGGAAACGGAGGACGGGAAGGTGGGGTTTTTTTGTTCGGAGCTTAGGCATCGTCTTTTTTCACATGCTTTAACTTCCCCTTCCCTCAGGTCGTCACCGTCCACCTGGACGACGTCCGGCCGATGAACCCGCCGAAGTTCGACAAACTGGAAGACATGGCCATGCTGACGCACCTGCACGAGCCCGCCGTGCTCTTCAACCTCAAGGAGCGCTACGCCGCCTGGATGATCTACGTAACTACAGCAGAGACGGGATTTTCACTAACGCAGTTCAATTTCTCGGAGAATCAGAATTTAGTTTTTTGTATCTTCTCCACAGACGTACTCCGGTCTCTTCTGCGTCACCGTGAACCCCTACAAGTGGCTCCCGGTCTACAACCCCGAGGTGGTGGCCGGGTACCGGGGGAAGAAACGCCAGGAGGCCCCGCCGCACATCTTCGCCATCTCGGACAGCGCCTACCAGTACATGCTCACAGGTCCGATCCCGCAACACGATCACTTGACCCCCCAAACAATGGACACAAAACTGACCAAAATTACAGCAAGTTTAAGTTAAATTCAAATATAGTTTGCTGTTGCTATGACAACAAGTGAAAGCTAGCATCTTAGCCCGACCGCCCGATCAATAGCACTGTTTTTTATTTTTTTTCTACAGTGGACCTGATACGCCATCCTACACATGTGACAAAATAAATAAAGTTTGATTAAAAAAATAAATAAGTGTAAATAAACCCACTCTGACACTTAAACCCGTGTTCACTCGCTTTCTTTCCCTCTTTCAACAGAACGAGAGAACCAGTCGATCCTGATCACGTAAGTCCGACTTTTGAGCTGATAAAATCCTCCGTTTTAGCTTTAATGTACCGTTGCTTATCTGGTTCTGGTTCTGGTCCCTGGTCCTTGGTCTCTGGTCTCTGGTCTTCCTTCAGGGGAGAATCCGGAGCCGGGAAGACCGTCAACACCAAGCGGGTCATCCAGTATTTTGCGACGATCGCATCGATCGGAGACTCGAGCAAGAAGGAGCAGCTTCCCAGCAGGATGAAGGTCCGGCCCGCTCACCTCTCATCCCCACAGCGTTATTGATAAGATGATTGATTAGGAATTGGTCTTCACTCATGAGCTGGGTTCACAGGGGACTCTGGAGGATCAAATCATCCAGGCCAACCCCCTGCTGGAGGCTTTCGGCAACGCCAAGACCGTGAGGAACGACAACTCCTCTCGATTTGTAGGTTCAAAAATAAAATATGGAAGGTTAAAGATGCCATCATTAACAAGCATTTTGTTTTTTATCCTTTTATGTCTTGAATGAGAAAATGATCCTAATTGAGTAATTCTAATTGACTTGTGATCTTTAGGAAATACTCTCTTTACTTGAGTAAACGTAGTAATACCACAGTGTAGACATACTTTACATACAAGTAAAAATAAAATATTTAACATAAGTAGAAGTGCAAAAGTATTAGAATCCAAATATAAGCAAAGTATAAGCAAGTATTCATTATGCAGAATGAATAGTCGTGTTATTGAATTATAATAATTTGTATTTAGTTGCTAATAAATCTGGAGTTAATTTAATGACTTCGGAGTTCTGGACAGCTTGTGAATTAAAGCAAGAGATCAATACATTGTTTAAAATCTTTTAATCCTGTAATAATACATCATACAATGTTACAATACAACATTTAGTTATCAGTTGTAATATTTAATACGTTTTTTTCAGGGAAAATTCATCCGCATCCACTTTGGAACAAAGGGGAAGTTGGCATCAGCGGATATTGAAACGTGTAAGTTTGACATCAGTATTATTGATATTCATCTTTCAGTAAAACAAATATATTGATCTGTTTGTGTTTCTATGTATTTCATTCAGACCTTCTGGAAAAATCCCGAGTGACGTTCCAGCTGCCGGCGGAGAGAAGCTATCACATCTTCTATCAGATCTTGTCAAACAAGAAGCCTGAATTAATCGGTAAACGTCGACCTTTGACCCGGCTGGGAGATCTGATGTGAAATCAATACTTTGAATTGTTTTCCTTTCAGAGATGATGCTGATCACCACCAACCCGTACGACTACCCGTTCATCAGCCAGGGGGAGATCAGCGTGCTGAGCATCAACGACACGGAGGAGCTGCTGGCCACCGACGTGAGCAGAAAAATATAATTTCATTTGTTTATTCATCTGCCGAGCAACACGACCAACAGATCAATTTTATGTTTTATATTCCAGCAGCTCTCAAATTTAATTTAACCCCTTTTTGAAATGTTTTTCCCCCAAAATAAAATAATTCTGGTCGTAATAAAAATGTATTCGTTGCTACAGTTGCATTGGGAATTGGCATTTTGAATATAAAAAGTAATATTGGTAAAAATGTATTTAATAATAATTTTAGGAATTATGCATGAGTGATATTTCAAATCGACATTTAAAAAGAACCTGAGAATATTATTAATATAATTTATATTTATCATAAGCTATTTATTATTAATTTAATTATTTTTTACTTATATTTTTTTCAGATCACCAACCATTTTTACTTAATAGTATTATTATTTGTTAATTTCTGCTGGAGGAAGAGTTTGTCAATACTTTTAAATAATAATAATAATAATAATAATAATCCCAATGTTCGAACGTGTGCGTCCGTCCCTCCAGAGCGCCATCGACATCCTGGGCTTCAACACAGAGGAGAAGGTCGGCATCTACAAGCTGACGGGCGCCGTGATGCATTATGGGAACATGAAGTTCAAGCAGAAGCAGCGGGAGGAACAGGCGGAGCCCGACGGCACCGAGGGTGAGACGACCAGAACGCCGTGAGGTGGTTTCCGACCCGCCGAGTCCGCCGGCTGCTTCACGTGTCGGCGTTGTGTTTTCTCCTCACAGTGGCCGACAAAGTGGCGTACCTGATGGGGCTGAACTCCGCCGACCTGCTGAAGGCGCTCTGCTACCCCCGAGTAAAGGTCGGCAACGAGTACGTCACCAGAGGTCAGACTCCTCAGCAGGTAGGCTTTGGTTCCCATGGTTACCATGATACCATGTCATCACGAACTTAATGCTGTTTTAAATGTTTTCTGATATGATGAGTTTCTCAACATCTGTTTTATCCAATAAGAGAACGTTTTCACAAAAGTTTTGACCCGCGACAGAAAAAACTCTTGAAAAAGGAATTATGTAAAAGTTGATGATGTATTTGTAATAATTAATAATCTACTCATAGTGGACACTCTTCTTCTTTTTGTGCAATAATTTAATCCACCACTTAAGTGCAATAATTTAATTTAATTTTACTGCTAATTTCCACTAAGGTCATTTATCTGCTGTATAAAACACAATGCCATATACAGTCCTATATATTTTATCTCTATTTGTCTCTATTTATCCTCTATACAGTTCTCTACACTTAACTTATTTGTATTTTACTTGTACTTTTTTGTTTATCTTATCTTATATTATACTTAAGCTGCTGGAAATCTATTTTCCTTGCGGGAGTCATCCCAAAGGGATCAATAAAGACAAGTCAAATCTAATATTCTTTACTTTATATGAGGAAAATACAGGTTCTTGGCATCCTTGTATCGACACAATATTGCTACACATAATATGGCGATGTGCTATGATATATTTATACAGTATATTCAGTGGAGTGTAGTATTAGTGTTTGTATGCCGGCTGCAGGTGAACAACGCCATGGGCGCCCTCTCCAAGGCCGTGTACGAGAAGCTCTTCCTGTGGATGGTCACCAGGATCAACCAGCAGCTGGACACCAAGCTGCCGAGGCAGCACTTCATCGGCGTGCTGGACATCGCCGGCTTCGAGATTTTCGAGATGAACAGTCTGGAGCAGCTCTGCATCAACTTCACCAACGAGAAGCTGCAGCAGTTCTTCAACCACCACATGTTCGTGCTGGAGCAGGAGGAGTACAAGAAGGAGGGCATCGTGTGGGAGTTCATCGACTTCGGCATGGACCTGGCGGCCTGCATCGAGCTCATCGAGAAGGTGCGTCGCCGTTTTATGGACGCAGCGTTCAGAAGCTCCGACTCTGATTGGCTGAAACACTCAGTAAACTCTACAGTTTCTGAACGGATTACACGGCACTGTTGTTTCTATTCCTTTAATAGTCCTCTTTTTATTAATTTGTATTATTATTTGCTTGTTTTAATGTTGTTTTCAATACTTTTAATGTTTTATATGAAGCACTTTGAATTGCCTTGTTGTTGAAAGGTTCTCTACAAATTAAATTGCCTTTCCGTCGTCTGGAATGCACTCCCTACCAATATTAGACAGATCTATTAGATAACTAATACATTTTCTTTCAAAAAAGGCAGTAAAACAAATATTGTTGGCTCTGAAATAGCTTTTTGGTTGCTGTGTATTTGTGATCATTTTTGCTCTCATAGCCACATATTCTTGTTTTTTTATGGTAGATTGGCCTTTTTTTTTGATCCCCCAAACAACGGAGACCAAACTGACAAATATTACAGCAAGTTTAAGTTAAATTTGATCAAATTGATGAAATAACACAAATATACGCAAAGTATTAGGGCTACTATAGGGGGGGGGGAACAGAGCAGAGAGAACGGGCAATATACAGAGAAAAAAAGTGGCAAATTTGCACCTTTTTTCCCCCTGACATTGGACCTGATAAAATAAAATATATATATATATTAACGAATATTTAAAAAAATAACTAGCTTTGTGGAAGCTGATGGGGATCCAAATAATGAACAAAGCATCTGCTCCTCCTGCAGCCGATGGGCATCTTCTCCATCCTGGAGGAGGAGTGCATGTTCCCGAAGGCGACGGACGCCTCCTTCAAGAACAAGCTCTACGACCAACATCTGGGCAAGAACAGCATCTTCCAGAAGCCGAAGCCCTCCAAGGGGAAGGCGGAGGCCCACTTCTCCCTGATGCACTACGCCGGCACGGTGGACTACAACCTCTCCGGCTGGCTGGAGAAGAACAAGGACCCTCTGAACGACACCGTGGTGCAGCTCTACCAGAAAGCCTCGCTGAAGCTGCTCTGTCAGCTGTTCGCCACGTACGCCGCGTCTGACGGTCAGTTCTCTCTCGATGACATCATCATCATAACACGATGATGTCATTCGGATGTTGATTCTCTTGTGTTTCTGTAGCCGCCGGTGGAAGCAAGAGAAGCGCCAAGAAAAAGGGATCCTCCTTCCAGACGGTTTCTGCACTTTTCAGGGTAATAATCAATAATCATAAGCTCACAGCTGGAGGCTCTCATTGAGGGAAGGTGGTTTATGTTGCTAAGCAACCACTCGACAGCCAGATACACTCCCGGAGACAGGAAGAGATTGCAAAAACAAACATCACAACCATGAATTAATTCTGGGAGGAAACATTTTTATTTCTTCACTTTTCAAACAAGACGTTTTCACATTCAAGCACACATAGGTTGGCTTTGGAAACCTCCTCCAATAGATAGCTTTAAATGATACTTTTTTGACCATGCATCAGTCCCGGCTGCTACCTGGCATGAAACTATTAATTTAAGACAACCTCAAATTGAAGGTTCATAACTCATAATCTGTTGATCTGCTGCAGGAAAACCTGAATAAACTGATGTCCAACCTGCGATCCACAAACCCACATTTCGTGAGATGCATCATCCCCAACGAAGCCAAGATCCCGGGTGAGTGGAAATATCGAACAATGGACACGCAACGTGTTGATGTTTCCCGCTCTTTTCCAAACCGGTTCCCATGGCTACTCAAACGGTTCTGTCGGGTTCACACCCTTCCACCAAGTTTCATGAAAACCGGGCCGGTAGTTTAATCCTAAACCACATTGTAGTGACCTGAACTTGTGTGCTGATCCACGTCCACATAGGGTCCATGGACCACCATCTGGTCCTCCACCAGCTGCGCTGTAACGGCGTTCTGGAGGGGATCCGGATCTGCAGGAAGGGATTCCCCAGCAGGATCCTCTACGGGGATTTCAAGCAGAGGTAACGCCACCACACTGTTGTTGTTACACACCAAACGCACAACTAGACACATACCTCAACTCTGTGCGTGTGTGTGTGTGTGTGTGTGTGTGTAGATACAGGATCCTGAACGCCAGTGCGATCCCGGAGGGTCAGTTCATCGACAGTAAGAAGGCTTCAGAGAAGCTGCTGTCCTCCATCGACGTGGACCACGCCCAGTACAGATTCGGGTACACCAAGGTACTTTATCACATTTCTGCTTATTGTTACTTTATTAAACCTTTGAAGGCAGGGTCTACTTCCATATTTAATAGTCTACAATTTGAAAGGTTTGCTCTGGTAGATCCTGGCCTCTATGGCTCTTGTGCTTATGGCCTGTTCTTGTGCTGCCATGAGTAGTGCCTCTGTGCTGTCTGTCAGTCCTGCATTTTCCAGCCACTGGTAGGATTTCTTGATATCAGCCACTTCCTCTATCTGACGGTGGTACATGCCATGCTTGTCCCTCCAGGTGGTCTGCTCCTCCTCTGCACTCTCATCAGGGTTGCCTGAGACATTCACTTAGCAGTTCATCCTTCGGGGCCATTTTTTCGATGTAATCTCGAATTTTCGATGTTTCATCCTGGACCGTGGTCTTGATGCTCACTAGCCCTCGGCCTCCCTCTTTCCGCTTAGTGTATAGCCTCAGGGTGCTGGACTTGGGGTGGAACCCTCCGTGCATGGTGAGGAGCTTTCTAGTCCTGATATCTGTGGCTTCTAGCTCCTCCTTTGGCCAGCTTATGACACCAGCAGGCCGGGTATCTGATGACTGGTAGTGCGTACATGTTGATGGCTCGGACCTTGTTCTTACCATTCAGCTGACTTTTCAGGACCTGCCTTACTCTCTGGAGGTATTTGGCTGTGGTTGATTTCCTTGTGGCCTCTTCATGGTTTCCATTAGCCTGCGGGATGCCAAGGTACTTGAAGCTGTCTTGGATATCGCCTATGTTGCCCTCGGGTAGGTCGATCCCCTCAGTCCTGATCATCTTGCCTCTCTTCAAGACCATCCGGCCACACTTGTCCAATCCGAATGACATCCCTGTATCATCACTGTAGATCCTGGTGGTGTGGATCAGTGAGTCTATTTCTCGCTCGCTCCTGGCGTACAGCTTGATGTCATCCATGTAGAGCAGGTGGCTGATTGTTGCCCCACTACGGAATCGGTACCCGTAGTCACTCTTCGTGATGATCTGACTGAGGGGGTTCAGGCCTATCCAGAACAGCAGTGGTGATATATGCCGCACTTGATGTTGACCTGGGCAATCGGCTTTGAATTGGCCTCTAGGGTTGTCTTCCACATTTCCATCGAGTTCTGGATGAAGGCCCTTAGGTTCCTGTTGATCAATAATATTACTACATTACAAAATAAATAAAAATAAAGGGAGGAGTTTTACAAAGAACATAAACAGTTTGATTTCATAACAAAAAACAACTGAAATCATCCGGTAATGTAATCCATAGTGATCTTTAAGATGTTACTGTCAACATTATTATACTTTATACAATGCTAGGTCATTAATGGGAAACACTATTATATGCTATTAAAGTATAACATTATTATTATCCAGTAATTTAATATATATTATTGTGAACTGAGCCTTTCTGCATACATGTTTTTGATTAAATTAATGAACTTATTTATTCGCAGCACATCTTAGATAATTGTCTCAGTCTTTAAAGTTTCAACAGAATCAGCAAAAAAAAAAATCTAATTGAAGGATCGGTTTGTGAGATTTAGTGGCGTCTGGTGGCGAGGGTTCATCCTCAGCTCGCCCCTCCCTTTCCAAGTGTGTCGGAGACCCGCGGTCAGGTAGCGATCCCAAAATACTTCCCACGCTTCCTTTTTAATTGACCATTTATTGTTCCATGTCGACAACACACAGGTGTTTTTCAAAGCCGGCCTCCTCGGCCTCCTGGAGGAGATGAGGGACGAGCGTCTGGCGGTGCTGATGACTCGTATCCAGGCCGTCTCCCGCGGTTACGTCACCCGGCTGCGGCTCAAGGAGATGACGAAGAAAAGGTCAGTTTCTGTCGGACACGCATGTCTTTAATTGAATGGAGATTAATGAAAATAATGTTGTTTTTTTGGCTCCGCAGAGAGTCCATCTTCATCGTCCAGTACAACATCCGCTCCTTCATGAACGTGAAGAACTGGCCCTGGATGAGACTCTTCTTCAAGATCAAGCCTCTGCTGCGCAGCGCCGAGGCCGAGAAGGAGATGCAGAACATCAAGGAGGAGTTCTCGCGCCTCAAGGAGGAGTTTGCCAAGTCGGAGGCGAGGAGGAAGGAGCTGGAGGAGAGGATGGTGATGCTCGTCCAGGAGAAGAACGACCTCTACCTTCAGATCCAGGCTGTACGTAAACACCTGCTCTGTCTCTGTCCGATAAAGAGATCAACGCTTCACTTTTTCTGAACTTAAGCTACGGACAAATCAATATCTATGAAAGATAAGAGGAATGTTATAGATCCCTGCAGGGAACCTGGACGCAGCAAGTAGAATATTAATTAGAAGGAGATAACCAAGATAACACGGAAGATATTAAGGGAGAAATATATTATTATAGTATTAATAATTGTTTATAGTATATCTGAAACATAATGTTCCAAATCAATAAAATAAAGTTAGGAATATGTTTTCTACAGCCACAGTGGACAAAATGTGCAGAAAGGTATTCAAAACAACTGTATGGATGTGATTCTATGGAGCTATGTCTGAGAAATGAATAACGATGCTGCGGCCCCTGCTCTCAGGAGAGGGAGAACCTGTGCGACGCCGAGGAGCGATGCGAAGGCTTGATTAAGAGCAAGATCCACCTGGAGGCCAAGGTGAAAGAGTTCTCCGAGAGGATGGAGGAGGAGGAGGAGATCAACGCCGAGATCACCGCCAAGAAGAGGAAGCTGGAGGACGAATGCTCGGAGCTGAAGAGAGACATCGACGACCTGGAGCTCACCGTCGTCAAGGTGGAGAAGGAGAAATACGCCACGGAGAATAAGGTAACGGTCCTTTCATCCCCCTTTTTTAAGTCCAAACGTCAAAGTGTAAGACAGTAGGAGACGTTCTTCCCTCCTCAGGTGAAGAACTTGGTGGAGGAGCTCACTACTCTCGAGGAGAAACTGCAGAAGTCCTCAAAGGAGATCCGAGCGCTGCACGAGGTCCACCAGCAGACGCTGGACGACCTCCAGGCCGAGGAGGACAAGGTCAACTCTCTGACAAAGACCAGGATCAAGCTGGAGCAGCAGGTGGACGACGTGAGTCTGGATCCCAGAATGCTGTAGAGCTGGCCCCTGGTTTTGGTGCCCTGGTTTTTACCGGTTGACGTGCTGGTCTTCTTGCAGCTGGAGGGTTCGCTGGAGCAGGAGAAGAAGCTGAATGCGGACCTGGAGAGATCCAGGAGGAAACTGGAGGGAGACCTGAAGCTCTCCCAGGAGTCCATCATGGACCTGGAGAACGAAAGACAGCAAGCGGAGGAGAGATTGAAAAAGTAAGCTTCTTCTGGTCTGACAGTTGGACGAGGAGGTCGGTACCACTCTCTACAGCTGGCGGCTGGTTAGCGTAGCTTAGCATAAACAGTGGAAACGGGGGGAAACGGCTAGCCTGTTCCCTACCGGCATCTCTGAAGCTCTGGAGTAATATCTAGTTGGTTTAATCCTTAAAACCTGAAAAGTAGAACCGAATGTTCGACTCTGGTGGAAAAAATATGATTATGAAACTGAGGATCAATTTATTTGGGAGATATGGGGATGCTGAGTCTGATTTTACATAGAAGTTTCTCCCAATGTGTGTTACGATGTTAAAGTGGCCTCAATCCTCTCATCTGTTTGTCTTGAAGGAAACGAGCAAGCAATATTTCCTAAAATGTTGCACTTCTTTTAAAATTCTGGGGAAAAACGACTGTATTTTCATCATTTTAATTGTAAAAAGTAGAGTAAATATGACAAATTTGTTTCCAGGAAGGACTTTGAAATCAGCTGCCAGCAATGCAAAATCGACGATGAGCAAGTTCTCAACACTCAGCTCCAAAAGAAGATTAAAGAACTTCAGGTGTGATTCCTAACAATGGTCAGATCGTCCCATCAACCCACATGTATGACCAGTTAACACACTGTTTGTGCAGGCCCGGACCGAGGAGCTGGAGGAGGAGATGGAGGCCGAGCGCTCCTCTAGGGCCAAGGTGGAGAAGCAGCGGTGCGATCTGTCCCGGGAGCTGGAGGAGATCAGCGAGCGGCTGGAGGAGGCGGGCGGAGCCACCGCCGCCCAGGCCGAGATGAACAAGAAGCGGGAGGCCGAGTTCCTCAGGCTGCGTCGGGACCTGGAGGAGTCCACGCTGCAGCACGAGTCCGTCGCCGCCGCGCTGCGCAAGAAGCAGGCGGACGGCGTGGCCGAGCTCAGCGAGCAGATCGACAACCTGCAGCGGGTCAAGCAGAAGCTGGAGAAGGAGAAGAGCGAGCTGAAGATGGAGGTGGACGACGTGGCGAGCAACGCGGAGAGCGTCCTGAAAAGCAAGGTGGGAGGGTTTGCTGCAGGGGAGAGGACCTTTTCTCATCTTCTGCTCTCGATAACCCACGCTCCACGTTTTCAGGCCAACCTGGAGAAGCTGAACCGGAGCCTGGAAGACCAGATGAACGAGTACAAAAGCAAAGCCGACGAAGCCCAGAGGTCTCTGAGCGACCACGTGATGCTCTGCGCTCGCCAGCAGACGGAGAACGGTTCGTCTCTGGACGTGAAGTCCTTCATTAAAGAGCAGATTGAGATTTGAGATGAATTCATGTGTGTCGTCTGTGAACAGGCGAGCTGACGAGGCTGCTGGAGGAGAAGGAGATCACCATGTCTCAGCTGAGCAGAGCCAGAGCCGCCGGGAGCCACCAGAACGAGGAGCTGAAGAGACTCCTGGACGAGGAGGCCAAGGTCCGGACCTTCACGTCTCATAGTTTAGTTTAAACGTGGGATATCAAAATGAATCAATTTCTCATTAGACGTCAAATTAATCTGCACGCTATTTTCCTGCATAATTGATTAATCGTGTGAATTAAACTAAATTCTCTGGTTCAGGCTGATCTGACGGACAGTTTTCCACAGATTAATGATCATCAGATGAATGGATAATTAAATGAATTGTTAGATTAATTAGATTTAACTGAACAAAGAAGACCTGCAGTTTTTCTCCCTCTAACGTGATATTAAATATTATATTTGGACTGTCGGTCGAACAAAACAAGTCATTTAAAGACGTCACAATATTAACCAGCATTTTCACCATTTTATGACCACACGATTAATCCGAACAAAAGAACAAGCACATTAACATAGCCCTCATTTCTCTACTTTTTTAAAGATGTATCTTTTTATAAATAGCATGATATTCCTATTCTGTTTAATTTAACTTTGAATCTTCATCTTCTTCCTCGAAGAAGCTCCAGCTGCATCTTCACATCTTGTTAAATCGTCTTTAACTCAGGCTTCGTGATTCGCTGTCTTTAGGCCAAAAACGCGCTGGCTCACAGTCTGCAGTCGTCCCGTCACGACTGCGATCTCCTCCGGGAGCAGTACGAGGAGGAGCAGGAGGCCAAGGCGGAGCTGCAGCGCTGCCTGTCCAAGGCCAACGCTGACGTGGCCACCTGGAGGACCAAGTACGAGACGGACGCCATCCAACGCACCGAGGAGCTCGAGGAGGCCAAGTGAGGACGAAACAGGTTTATATTTTGTCTGATGGGTTTCTTGCAGCTTTAACACACCGTTTCCTCCAGGAAGAGGCTGGCCCAGCGTCTGCAGGAGTCCGAGGAAACGACGGAGGCGGCGAATGTCAAGTGTGCGTCTCTGGAGAAAAGCAAGCAGCGTCTGCAGGCGGAGGTGGAGGACCTCATGGTGGAGCTGGAGAGGTCCAACGCAGCCAACGCCTCCTTGGACAAGAAACAGAGGAACTTCGACAAGGTGCGTTCTTCTGCTCTCTTCATGTCCATGTTCTTCTCCATGACACTGACGATGATGATGCTTCCTCCTCCGTTCAGGTTCTGGCCGAATGGAAACAGAAACACGAGGAGGGTCAGTCTGACCTGGAGGTTTCCCAGAGGGAGTCTCGAGGGCTCAGCACCGAACTCTTCAAGCTGAAGAATTCCTACGAAGAGGCTCTGGATCATCTGGAGACCATGAAGAGAGAGAATAAAAACCTTCAGCGTAAGAGTTCTCAAACGCATCGTCCACTTAGGGGGGCAATATTCTCTTGGCTCCGTTTTTTTGTCCCCTTTTTGTCCCGTGAAGTTGTTTTCTTTTCCACTTTCAGAGGAGATTACAGAAATCACAGAGCAAGTTGGTCAATCTGCTAAAATGGTCCACGAGCTGGAGAAAGCTGCGAAGCAAGCGGAGCAGGAGAAGAGAGACACGCAGGCGGCTCTGGAGGAGGTCGAGGTTCGTCCTTCTGTCCTGGTACGACTTCATGAATCCAAACAACCATAATTCACTTTTTGCCCCACCCCTGTAGTCTTCCCTGGAGCACGAGGAGGCCAGAATCCTGCACCTGCAGCTGGAGCTGAACCAGATCAAGTCGGAGGTGGACAGGAAGGTGGCGGAGAAGGACGAGGAGCTGGACCAGCTGAAGAGGAACCACCAGAGGACCGTGGACACGCTGCAGAGCACGCTGGACGCCGAGACCCGCGGCCGGAACGACGCCGTCCGCACCAAGAAGAAGATGGAGGGCGACCTGAACGAGATGGAGGTCCAGCTGGGTCACGCCAACCGGCAGGCGGCCGAGGCCACAAAGCAGCAGAGGAACCTGCAGGCTCAGCTGAAGGTGTGAACCTCAAATGTTCACACGAATTATAAAGTAAATTTTTTTATATTTAAAGCTCCTTTGTCCTCCGGTCCCAGGACGCCCAGGTCCACCTGGACGAGGCGCTCCACAGCCAGGAGGACTTCAGGGAGCAGCTCGCCATCACGGAGCGCCGCAACAACCTGATGGCGGCGGAGAACGAGGAGATCCGGGCGGCGCTGGAGCAGTCGGAGAGGAGCCGGAAGCTGGCAGAGCAGGAACTGATCGACGTCAGCGAGAGGATTCAGCTGCTGCACTCGCAGGTGAGGTGCTGGAAATCCTTGAAAGCACTTGAAATTTAGAGCTTGTATTAAGAATAAAGGTCTATAAATGTGTGTTGTATGTGATGACATCTATGATAGAACAGAGAAAAGAAGATCTCCATATCTGAGGGACTGAAAACAGCATTTCCTGACATTTCTTTATGAAAAATGACTTTTGATGATGAACAGATGATGAAAATAGTTGGTGATTATATTTCTGTGGATCTGTTAGTGGAATTAGTTTTCCTTTCATTTGTGGTCCTTCTGTAAAAAGCTGTCTCCAAACATCATGTTGGTTGTTTAGAGGACAAGAACATCTCATTTAATGTGATGAACAAGTGACAGAATAAGTAGACTGAATACTGACCATTGGATTGGTACAAAGATGGAGTTTACCACAGCTGGAAGGGGCTGGAAAATCATGGAAATGCACCTGGAAATGCTTGGAAAGTGCTTGAATTTGACTTTGGAAAACATGTAGGAATTGATTATTCTAAGTCTGTGAATCTAAAACGGTCAGAACTCGAGCCTCCTCAACACGAAGAAGAAGACGGAGGCCGATTTAACTCAGCTGCAGTCTGAGATGGAGGACGCCGTCCAGCAGGCGAGGAACGCCGACGAGAAGGCGAAGAAAGCCATCATGGATGTAAGTAACCCCCCCCACACACAGATACACACACACACACACACACAGACACACACACACTTCCTTTGATCGTATTTCAAAAGATTAAATTTCACAGTGAGCTCACATTTGCATTCCAGGCGGCCATGATGGCGGAGGAGCTGAAGAAGGAGCAGGACACCAGCGCTCACCTGGAGAGGATGAAGAAGAACCTGGAGGCGACGGTGAAGGACCTGCAGCAGCGGCTGGACGAGGCCGAGCAGATGGCCATGAAGGGCGGCAAGAAAGAGCTCCAGAAGCTGGAGACCAGGGTAGGAATCAGACGAGGGGGGGTATAAACCATCCTGTGGTCCTGATGATTTTAAACCGTCCGTGTTCTTCAGGTGCGTGAGCTGGAAAGTGAACTGGATTCGGAGCAGAAACGCAGCAGCGAGGCCATGAAGGGCGTCCGCAGATATGAGAGGAAAATTAAGGAGCTCACTTATCAGGTGGAAGGTTTATTCCCGTTATATAACTGAGAGTTTCACTTAAATCTGCAAAGAAATATCTAAATAAAGAAGAGAGATGTGAGAGTGACACGTGGAACGTTTCAGGGCGAGGAGGAGAAGAAGAGCGCCGCGAGACTTCAGGATCTGGTCAACAAGCTGCAGCTGAAAGTGAAGGCGTGTAAACGGCAGTGTGAGGAGGCGGTGAGTGGGAATCATAATAATAATTAATAATATAAAACTATTGATAATATAATTAAAAATATAACATTATAAGAATAAATAATAATAATATAATCATAAAATATCATAATTAATAGTATAAAACTATAATAGTATAATAATAACTAATAATAATATAATCCATGTATTTATACGTGGATGTGTGTGGAAACGGTTCACCTTTCTCATGTTGTTTCTGTGTTTTTTCCTCAGGAGGAACAAACCGGCGTCCACCTGGCGAAAGCCCGGAAGGTGCAGCACGAACTGGAGGAAGCGGAGGAGCGCGCCGACATCGCAGAATCCCAGCTGAACAAGCTGCGTGCAAAGAGCCGCGACGTGAAAGCGGAGTAGGAAACTCGTGGAAAGGAGACGCGACAGAGCAGCTAATCTGATGTGGTTCATTTAGTTAAATGCTTTTACACATGTATGCGTGTTTTTTCCTTTGGTTTTTGTTGTTGTTTTTTTTCCTCCCATAGGTCAAAGGTCAATTTTTGAGTTTTCGCACTTTGACTTGAAAGGCATGAACCAATCACATGTTCAAAAGTCTGAAACCAGGATGACAAACCCGAGACATACACACTGCATATTTCATAAAATGTACAAATTCACTCAGAACATTCGGGTGTGACCCCCCCCCCTCGGTCACCATTCTGTGTCGTTAAGCCGGGGATCATGTGATCAGTCGAGACCGAACTAAATAAGCAGCGGCAGCTCAACGTGTTCCAGGAATAGTGTCCACTCGGCAGTTACTTACACACCGACCCGACCCGAAACCTCCTCCTTATCTGGGACACAGAAAACCAGCATTCTCAAAGTCTTTATGGAAATTAACCATCACATTAAAAACAGATTTAAACAATAACAGAAACTTAAACACAATGAAAAAAATACAGTTTACGTAAAATAGAAATAATCGTGAATCCTGAGCATTTCATCCTTATCAGTGTTTAGAGAAATAACCAACTCGTCTTGGTACCTGATTGAAAAGATGATATTTATCCACATTAAACGTCTTTTTGAACCAATGAAAAACTAAAATCTGAAGTCTTTTTACTTGTTTTAGCATGTGTTATTTTTATCAACTAACAACAAGATTTGAGATGCTATTAAAAAATGAAGTTGCTGTCTGCCTCCTCCTGGTCCATTAGTCAACTCATTATTTAGTTTGGTCATTTTTTCTATGCTGTTTCATGCTGAATGACTCCTGTCATGTGTGTGGTGATGTGGTGATTGGCAGCAGCTGGTATGTTCATGACATTTGTAGAAATCCCTGTGAAGGAGGGTTAGAGTTACTGCATGGGGGGGGGGGGGGGGGGGGGTCACATACGACGGGCTGAAGGTAACCTCGGCGTGAGGAGGACGGCTGGTACTCGAGGAGCTGACAGCTTGTTGTTTGCACTAACGGACACTAAGTGGACGGGGAGGGACAAACACCGGCCCACCACCTCCGGCTTCAGACTGGAGGTCGATTTTTTTACCAGGCCAGTTTTACCATGTAAAATTGAATTTGCTGTTGAAATATGAGAAAACATTGAATATTTACTACATCTAAAAAACAATTGAAAAAGAATGGACTTATGGACTTACCAGAATCACATTTTTTGACGCCTGTATGATAAAAAGATATCGGAGGTAAACTTATCACTGATAACCCAAACTATAGATTTCATGTTCCAACATCTCAGTTTTATATCACACAAATAAGGCAGTATCTAAATCATAATCATCTATTAGAAGTAGCACCGGATAAGTAGTCTACTAAAAGCTAACTAGCCTAGCTAGCAGAGTAGCAGTGTCGCTAAAGATCGGACTCGTTGAAATCACGATATTGAGAGATGATTGGATGTATGTGGATGACGAGCTGCTGTTCACACCTCTAACATGACGAGAGCTCAAGTTACAGACGAGCTCTCCTGCTCGTTCTAAATGTGATGCCAAAGCTGTCGTCGCGTGGTCTAGGTCGGCCGCCGCCATGTGTTAACCCGTAAACAAAGCACAAAACTTCCCCTCAAGGTGGCTGCTTAGCACTGACCTTGGCGTCGGATACACAGCGCAATATGTGTGTGGCTGACAAATGAGTTTTAAATGAATGTATGCAAGTCCTTGTCCAAAAGGATTAAAACTCTTTATCATATATTCAAAGTCTTTATACATCACTTTAATTGGTGGGGTGCCACAGGGTTCCATTCTTGGCCCACTCTGTTCTGTGTACAACGAAGCCAGTTTATGTTCGTTGTTATCTAATCATTAGGTTGATGATCTGCCACGATTTCCCTGATTTAAATGGCAAAACTCTGTGAAGCTTATTGTTATTGTTAGTGCAATAAAACAACAAATAGAAGTGGATTGAGCTGAACTGTGTATATAATGTGATACTCTTTGAATTGCTTGATCATATTTTTAATTTCCTTGACCAGCTGTGCTATTTGAAAAAGTGAAAAGTGAATTAAATGACGTGTTATTAACTCTATGACACATTATCAAAGGGCCTAAAGACTCTGTGGATCTGATTCGTGCAGCGGACAAAAAGTTAATTTTCTCACGAGTCCTCCCAGAAAAGTAACGTTGAGACATCTGTCTGGAGTTTAATCCGGTTAATCCAGAGCAAGGTGACTTGGATGCGAATGAGCAGGTGGTCCCCGTGTCCACACGACCCCTGAAGGTCACGATGCGTTATGGAGATACTGTGTTGGTTTAAATGCAAAAACAAAACAGGTTTTTTATCTCAATGAGAATCATCACACCGACACACAGAAGCATCAAACGGGAGCCGACGTCCCGCCGAGCAGCAAACACGAGTTTAATCTTGAAGAAGCTAGTGACGGTATGGAAGGCATGTAAAAATAGTGCTTGGGGATCATCACCTGCCACCGTTGACATCTTCCTTTTACCACGAGGAGGATCCTGGGCCATATTTACATGTAGAGCAGGGATCAGGATGAGACCTGAGGGACATTGCCAAGTTTGGAGTGTCCGGTCTGCATCGGCAGGACGTCCGTCTGAATAAAAAGGAGCATCCAACTCCAGCTGGCATCCACTTAGAGTCCTGCCGTCACCTCCAGGCATCGCTGACACTGGTGGCTTTGGTTCACTTCTACTGGATTGTGTAAACCCGGTAAGTGAGCTTAGAAATCTTCTTGAGATGTTTGATTTAATAACTCACTTTTATTATTTAACCCCTCAGATAACAACATGAGCTCCGATGCCGAGATGGCCCAGTACGGGCCGGCGTCCGTCTTCCTCCGCAAACCTGAGAAGGAGAGAGTGGAGGCTCAGAACCGGCCGTTCGATGCCAGGGCCGCGTGCTTCGTACCCGACGCCAAGGAGCTGTACATCAGGGGGCTCGTCCAGAACAGAGACGGGGGCAAAGTCACCGTCAAGACGGCGGCCGAGGAGGTAAATATGTCTGAAATCAACTCAAGAAAAAGAATCAAAAACAATCAAAAAATCCGATCGTACAGAAGGGGTTGACTAGTGGAAAAGAAATGATGCAACATGAGCAGTAACTGGTTTGTGATATGCATGGTGCTTTACTTATGGATCCTGTATTTGTGCATCAGATCCAGATCTTCTCCTCCCACTTTATCTTCCAGACTGTAACAGTCAAGGAGGAAGACTGCCACCCCATGAATCCCCCAAAGTACGACAAGATCGAGGACATGGCCATGATGACCCACCTCCACGAGCCCGCCGTGCTCTTTAACCTCAAAGAACGTTACGCAGCGTGGATGATTTACGTACGTCATTTTTAAATCTCTTCTATGTGGTTCTCGCTCTCTGCCTGTCTCACCTCACACGCTGCATGTTGGACTCCGCAGACCTACTCGGGACTCTTCTGCGTCACCGTGAACCCCTACAAGTGGCTGCCGGTCTACGACCCCAAGGTGGTGTCGGCCTACAGGGGGAAGAAGAGGATGGAGGCGCCGCCGCACATCTTCTCCGTGTCTGATAATGCATATCAGAATATGCTGACAGGTGAGGAAGAGCGGGGAGGAACTTGAGCTTCGAGACTTTGATAATCGAAGGTCAACATCTGACCAGACAGCTCAGTGCTAAACACGTGATGGACATCTCTCATAACTGTATTAAAACATATATTTATATTCATTTAATTTGATTTAATTGTGCTGAACTGTTCTATCAAAACAATCTCTTGGAACTCCGTATTGTTCTATGCAGATGACTGCATAGAGAACTGCTGCTCTACTTTAACAAAACCCTTTGGTTTTAAAAGTTGAATATTTCTCTGTTACATAACAAGCTATTAAAGATCTAGTCAAGACAAGAAACTGTCCTTCGGTGTGACTAATTAAGTGACATTTTTCAAAACTTTTAAAATGATCAAACCTTTCGCTGCTTCATTAAACTGATAATTACCACCAACAGATCGTGAGAACCAGTCGGTCCTGATCACGTGAGTCACATTGCTTGTTATCCAAAATGTTTCAGTCCATAACAAACTTTTCTTTTAAGTATTCGGGTCTATTTTTCGTTCACAGTGGAGAATCCGGTGCAGGAAAGACTGTCAACACCAAGCGCGTCATCCAGTACTTTGCGACAATCGCAGTAGCCGGTGGCGACAAGAAGGAGCACTCATCTAGTAAAATACAGGTAATCCCTAATCCCTAATCCTGGACGAGATGTAGCCCTGCAGAAAAAGACTAGATTACTACAACGGGATACCGATGAAACCGATGTGTGTTCTCCAGGGAACGCTGGAAGATCAAATCATCTCAGCCAACCCTCTGCTGGAGGCTTTCGGAAATGCAAAGACTGTGAGGAACGACAATTCCTCGCGATTTGTAAGTAAGACACTATAAATAATATTTAATATAAATGTTCATGTTTTCTCGTGTAATTTCACAGAGGATTTCATGTTTTCTAGGGTAAATTCATCCGCATTCACTTCGGAACCACAGGAAAACTGGCTTCTGCTGACATTGAAACCTGTAAGTTTTGTTTGTCCACATATAATAACGCTCATTGTGACGTTTGTATGACTCACGATCCCTGTTTGGTACGTGACTAGATCTACTGGAGAAGTCCAGAGTGACGTTCCAGCTGACTGAAGAGAGGAGCTACCACATCTTCTACCAGATCATGACTGGACACAAATCCGAGCTCATCGGTACGTGAGGGCGTCGTATCACATTGAGACATTTTGAAGGAAAAATACATTTAACATTTGTTTGTGTGTCTCCGTTCAGAAATGCTGCTGATCACTACCAACCCGTACGACTTCCCCATGATCAGTCAGGGTCAGATCACCGTGGCGAGCATCGACGACCGCGAGGAGTTGTTGGCCACCGACGTGAGACATCGCTCAACTCCGTCACTTTTTTAACCCGCCGGTGTCTTCGGCGTCCGCTAACGCTGGGTTTTGATGTTAACAGATGGCGACCGACGTCCTGGGCTTCACCAGCGAAGAGAAAATGTCCATCTACAAGCTGACGGGCGCCGTGTTGCATTATGGGAACATGAAGTTCAAGCAGAAGCAGCGGGAGGAGCAGGCGGAGCCTGACTGCAGCGAGGGTGATGCGTCCCAATTCAGTCTTTTTTTGTTCAATCAATCAAAACGTGAAGACGATCTTCATGAACTAATGTCCCGTTTATCTCTCAGTGGCGGACAAAGTGGCGTTCCTCATGGGCTTGAACTCGGCCGACCTGCTGAAAGGCCTCTGCTACCCCCGAGTGAAAGTGGGGAACGAGTACGTCACCAAGGGCCAGACGGTCCCCCAGGTACCCAGACCAGACTTTCTCTGTCTGATGATGCATGAGGAGGAGATGCACGAGGTGGAGGCATTAAGGAAATAAGGTCATAGGCCATTTTGCTGCATGAAATACATGACAAGCAAAACTATTTTTAATACTGTTTTCAATGAATTGATCAGCTGTGCTACTTGAAGCACAAAACCTTATTTTCAGGACAATTTACAAAAAGAAAAATAGTAATTTTTTCTCTGTTGGGCCAAAAATGACTCAAAATATGAGTGTCGTGAGATGGAAAGAGTCATAACTGTTTCTATAAAATTACTGTTGCAACAGGTGCTGGATTATTTATGCAATATTTATTATTTACATATCAATATTACATTTTTAACCGTCCGACTCCTCTTCATTTGGTTCAGTGATCTCTGAGCTAAAAGAGATAGGAAAGGAAGCTTCGACATTTCTTAGCATTGAGAGAATTCAATCAGGATATTCACTCAATAAGGAGCAAAAACTACTATTCAACAACACGAGTGACTGTTTAGGCAAAAGCTTCCAACCCTGTTTGTGATCCATTCATCCTCCCGATCAGGTGACCAATGCAGTCGGAGCTCTGGCCAAGTCCATCTACGAGAAGATGTTCCTATGGATGGTGATCCGCATCAACGAGATGCTGGACACGAAGCAGCCGAGGCAGTTCTACATCGGCGTGTTGGACATCGCCGGATTCGAAATCTTCGACGTGAGCTTTGGACTCTTTTAAGTTCAACGTTATGTGACGATGCTCAGTTTTTAACAGTTAATTCTTTGTCTCAGTACAACAGCATGGAGCAGCTCTGCATCAACTTCACCAACGAGAAGCTGCAGCAGTTCTTCAACCACCACATGTTCGTGCTGGAGCAGGAGGAGTACAAGAAGGAGGGCATCGACTGGGAGTTCATCGACTTCGGGATGGATCTGGCGGCCTGCATCGAGCTCATCGAGAAGGTAGGATTCAACTATCAGAGTATACTTCATCTCCTTTCAGACGCCACTATAATGTCCGTTTGTGATCCATTCTACAGCCGATGGGCATCTTCTCCATCCTGGAAGAGGAGTGCATGTTCCCCAAGGCCTCCGACACCTCCTTCAAGAACAAACTCTACGACCAGCATCTGGGCAAGAACAACGCTTTCCAAAAGCCGAAGGTGGTGAAGGGGAAGCCCGAGGCCCACTTCACTCTGGTGCACTACGCCGGCGCCGTGGACTACAACATCTCCGGCTGGCTGGAGAAGAACAAAGACCCTCTGAACGAGTCCGTGGTGCAGCTCTACCAGAAGTCATCCATGAAACTGCTGTCTTTCTTGTATGCGTCGTTTTCTGGCACCGAAGGAGGTAAAACATTTGCAAACTTCTGAATCAGTCTTGGAGAAACGCCGACCTCCCCAACATCTACCAAATAACAAACACTTCTGTCTGCTCTGCAGAATCGGGTGGAGAAGGCAAAACTGCGAAGAAGGGAGCGAAGAAGAAGGGGGGCTCCTTTCAGACGGTGTCTGCAGTTTTCAGGGTACGCTAGTGAAAATAGTCCCTTTTTAAATAGGACTTTCTTGTCCTTCAAAGATCTGCTGACCATTGATGTTCCTGCAGGAAAATCTCGGGAAACTGATGACCAACCTGAGGAGCACCCATCCTCACTTTGTGCGTTGCCTGATTCCAAATGAGGTTAAAACGCCAGGTACGAATTAACCAGAAAAAACGTCACATTTCCAAACGAAGGCTCTTTTTGGTGCAGTTTAACGTGACAAACGTGATCTTTAAATACGCTCCTGTAGGTATCATGGACAACCACCTGGTCATCCACCAGCTGCGCTGTAACGGCGTGCTGGAGGGAATCCGGATCTGC
Organism: Chelidonichthys spinosus; assembly: GCA_029853015.1. Classification (NCBI taxonomy): domain Eukaryota; kingdom Metazoa; phylum Chordata; class Actinopteri; order Perciformes; family Triglidae; genus Chelidonichthys; species Chelidonichthys spinosus. The sequence continues at coordinate 21,174,067 of CM056839.1, forward strand.
AGGAAGGGATTCCCCAGCAGGATTATTTACGCTGACTTCAAACAGAGGTTGATTCCTGAAAGAACCACGTAAAGAAAACTAATATTAACGTATTCCAGTTTGTGACGATACGTCTTCGGTGTTTAACAGATACAAAATCCTGAATGCCAGCGCCTTCCCAGAGGGACAGTTCATCGACGGGAAGAAAGCCGCCGAGAAGCTTCTTGGTTCTATTGATCTGGATCACACCCAGTACAGATTTGGGGCAACAAAGGTTCGTGACCAAATGCCTTCTAGAAGCTTTAGGAAACTGCTTCATGTCACCTTAACCTTCAGAAAATAGTTCCAACCTAGATGTTCACAGGTTATACAACAGGTTATACAACTATCACTCCGCCGTGTCGTTGCAGGTCTTCTTCAAAGCCGGACTACTCGGCACTCTGGAGGAGCTGAGAGATGAGAAACTGGTTTCTCTCGTGACCCAGACTCAATCGCTGTTTCGGGGTTACCTCATGAGAAAAGAGATCTCCAACTTAATGGCTCAAAAGTAAGATCGGCACTGAGAACGCTCCGCCATGATGATAGAAACTGAACGGATAGCATTAAAACAACTTTGCATCTCTTCCAGAGACTGCGTGTGGATCCTGCAGTACAACCTGCGCTCCTTCATGAGCGTGAAACACTGGCCGTGGATGAAGCTCTTCTTCAAAATCAAGCCGCTGCTGAAGAGTGCCGAGACGGAGAAGGAGATGGCCACCATGAAGGTGGACTTCATCCAAAGCAAAGAGGATCTGGTGAAGTCGGAGTGCAAGAGGAAGGATCTGGAGGAGAAGATGGTTTCTCTTTTGCAAGAGAAAAATAACCTTCTTCTCCAAGTGCAATCTGTGAGTGTCGATCACAGATATGAAGCCAAACTGATCTGAAATCAACCAAACGGTCGTACATCAGTGTTTTTTTTCCTTCTTAGGACTCTGAAAACCTTTGCGATGCAGAAGAGAGGTGCGAAGGCTTGATCAAGAGCAAGATCCAGCTGGAGGCCAAACTCAAAGAGGTGAGCGAGAGGCTGGAGGACGAGGAGGAGATTAACGGCGAGCTGACCGCCAAGAAGAGGAAGCTGGAGGACGAATGCTCAGAGCTGAAGAAAGACATCGACGACCTGGAGATGACGCTGGCCAAAGTGGAGAAAGAGAAACACGCTACAGAAAACAAGGTTGGTGACTTCGCTTCTGATGGGGTTTTTTTTGGGTCATTTTGGCAACAGATCAACCAACAACAGGTGAAGTTTTTGTGTAGACATTTACTAAACATTAATGACCTCCAAGCCACGCCCCCAAAGATCCCAAAGATTTGAAAGATCCCAAAGAAAATAACATTTTTCTTGCAATACTTGATTTGTGAATCGTTTGAATTTGCACTTACAATCATATTTATATTTTCCATTATTTTTACTTGTTAGAGTCGCAGAGTTTAAATGTTTATTTTAAAAATCAAATTCACACCTGAACATCGGCGTGTTTCACCTGTAGGTGGTACCAGAAGATCATCATCATTTTAAATAGCCATACATTTGCGGATAATATCTTTTTAGTATATTTTTACGATAAATCTTTGACCTTTTTCTCCCAGCCTTCAGAGATCACCAAGTTATGTCTGCTCATAATGTGTAATATTGCAGGTTAAAAACCTCATGGAGGAGCTGGCTGCTCAGGATGAAAACATCGGCAAACTGACCAAAGAGAAGCGAGCCCTTCAGGAGGCTCATCAACAGGCTCTGGACGACCTTCAGGCCGAGGAGGACAAGGTCAACTCTCTGACCAAAGCCAAGGCCAAGCTGGAGCAACAAGTGGACGATGTGAGTTTTAGTCGTAGACGGTAAATAAGACATCGAAGCGCTGACGCCGTCAGTAATTACATTTCAGCGATTTGATTTCAAGCTGGAGGGTTCGCTGGAACAAGAGAAGAAGGTCCGCATGGACCTGGAGAGAGCCAAGAGGAAGTTCGAGGGGGACCTGAAACTCACTCAGGAGTCCCTGATGGATCTGGAAAACGACAAACAACAATCTGAGGAGAAGATTAAAAAGTAAACTCAATGCACCGATGGTGTCACGGCACGCAGGAGGGTAATAAATCTGAGATGTTAAACTGACATCTTGTATCTTCTTCTCGCTGCAGGAAGGAATTTGAAATCAACCAGCTGGTCGGCAAAATATCAGACGAGCAAATGATTAATAACCAGCTCCAGAAGAAGATGAAGGAGCTCCAAGTAAGGAAGCTCACATTTAAAGTCGTGCATTAGTCGGACTGATGGAGACCCTCATGGTGTGTTTCTTCCTGTTTCCAGGCTCGGATCGAAGAGCTGGAGGAGGAAGTGGAGGCGGAGCGAGCCGTCCGGGCGAGGATGGAGAAGCAGAGGTCCGACCTCAGCCGGGAGCTGGAGGAGGTGAGCGAGCGGCTGGAGGAGGCGGGAGGAGCCACCGCCGCCCAGGTGGAGGTGAACAAGAAGCGCGAGGCGGAGTTCCTCAGGGTGCGCCGGGACCTGGAGGAGTCCACGCTGCACCACGAGGCCACGACCGCCGCGCTGCGCAAGAAGCAGGCGGACGGCGTGGCCGAGCTCGGCGAGCAGATCGACAACCTGCAGCGGGTCAAGCAGAAGCTGGAGAAGGAGAAGAGCGAGCTGAAGATGGAGGTGGACGATCTGTCCGTGAACATGGAGACTGTCGCTAAAGCCAAGGTGAGGTTTTTATTCATCACCATGACGACCGAACACTTTGGAAAGCCAATTAGCCAATCAGGTAATTCCTCGTCCCGAACTGGGATACTGACAAGCTAACGTTAGCTACCGGAATGTTTGCTATTAGCCCGCGAGCTAACCGTACATTTGGGCTAAAGAATTTGAAATTTGCCCAAAATGTGTTCCCTAAAAGTCATTTTCTACTTTACTTTCTCACACCTTCAGGTGAACCTGGAGAAGACGTGTCGCTCGCTTGAAGATCAGCTTCTGGAGCTGAAGACGAAGAACGATGAAAACATACGGCAGATTTCTGATCTGGCCAATCAGAGGGCTCGATTTCAAACAGAGAATGGTGATTATGTTCATCCGCTTGTTAAAACTCATAAAGTTGGAGAAGAAAAAGTCTTCGACCATTATAAGTTGAGCAATAATTAATAAGTTGGATTTTGCAGTTGCAGCCCACAGTGACCCTTTCATAGTGGTAATTATGAATTAATTATTAAAAGGAAAATCAGCAAATCTGAGACCATTAAATGTAAAAAATGTAAAAAAATGTATCACAATAATAGTTTCAGCTCTACTTGTACAAAATGTTGGGTAGTTTAATTTTTAATTCATGATTGAATATGTTTTATGTGAAATAATCTTGAATTAAACACATTTAAGAATGAATGTTATCAAATACATGTGGTGCGGTAAAAAGTACCTTTCACTATGAGATGTAGTGAGTTAGAAGTACCTCAGTATTTCAACATATCTTCTCGTCGTAGCTGAATATTCCCGACAGATGGAAGAGCGAGAGAGTCTGATCTCCCAGCTGACGAGAGGGAAACAAGGATTCACCACACAGATCGACGAGTTGAAGAGATTCACCGAAGAGGAAACCAAGGTAATTCAAGGTTTCTGGACACTAATTTAGATTTTGATGCTCATGAAGTTATTTTTTTCTCTTTAGGCCAAAAACGCGCTGGCTCACAGTCTGCAGTCGTCCCGTCACGACTGTGATCTCCTCCGGGAGCAGTTCGAGGAGGAGCAGGAGGCCAAGGCGGAGCTACAGCGCTGCCTGTCCAAGGCCAACAGCGAGGTGGCGCTGTGGAGGAACAAATACGAAACGGACGCCATCCAACGCACCGAGGAGCTGGAGGAAGCCAAGTAATCATCAATCAGTAAATCAGGCGTCGATATCAGACTCATATGGTGGAGAGTATGAGCTATTTTTATTAGAATTATATTAATGAATATTAATTTAAAGGGGGTTTTATTCATACTGACTTTATTGAAACGCCACAAGGTAGCACTTTTATTGCAGGTTCACAATTATAATAAATTTAAATAAATGGAGCAAATTTACCAGAAAAAGTCACAAATGTATGAGATTATGAAGTTTTTTTTCGTAAATATATGACTTTATAATTTTGTAAATTTGCTACTTTTTTCTTGTAAATTTGTTACTTTAAAATCTCGTAAATTAGCAACTTTTTTTCTCTGAAATCTAAAATTCTTTCTTCAGGCATTCAGTTGGATATGAATCTATGAAGGATGGAGTTCCCAGTTATGACTGAACATTGATTCATGATTTAATATATTTTATAGAATATAAACACTCGACTAATCCATTGGTGGATTTAATCGATCTGTTTCTTGGAAAGACGTCATTCAGCAAAAATAAAGAGAGAAATCATCTAAAAGTACAGATAAACTTTAATAAGGATGTCCGACAGGAAGAAGCTGGCTCAGCGTCTTCAGGAGGCCGAAGAACAAGTCGAGGCGGGGAACTCCAAGTCGGCGTCACTGGAGAAAACCAAGCAGAGGCTCCAGAACGAGATGGAGGATCTGATGGTCGACATGGAGCGGTCCAACAACGTCGCCGCCGCCCTCGACAAGAAGCAGAGGAACTTCGACAAGGTATCGTGCTTTTTTACCACGTTAGATTTCGTTTATGTCGCATCGCTAACGACGACGACCAACGTCTTTAGATCGTCGCTGAGTGGAAGCAGAAGTACGAGGAGTCTCAGGCCGAGCTCGACGGCGCCCAGAAAGAGTCTCGGTCTCTGAGCACCGAGCTTTTCAAGCTGAAGAACTCCTACGAAGAAGCTCTGGATCACCTGGAGACCATGAAACGGGAAAACAAAAACCTGCAGCGTAAGTGAGATCGGATCGGGAGAAACTTAATAATTTAGCTTCATGTCAAATTAATTGAGTCAGATTAAAAAACAGTCTTAGCGCCATTGTAGGAAACAAAATTCGTTGATACAGAGTTGAGAGGGGGAGGGGCAATATTCTGCGAAAAACATCGCAAGTTTACGAGAAAAGGTCGCAAATTTCCAAAATGATAAAATCTTAGTCAGTACTTTTTCCCCTCGTAAATATATGACTTTATAATCTTGCGATTGCGATTTTATGAACTTGTAAATATGTGACTTTTTCTCATAAATTTGAGACTTTATAATCTCGTAAATTTGCTACTTACTTCTCGTAAATTTCAGATTTTAGGAAGTTGTAAATAAACGATTGATTTTGATCAAAACCACCAGAGGAGGTCTCGGACCTGACGGAGCAGCTCGGCGAAGGCGGGAAGACGATTCACGAGCTGGAGAAGTTCAAGAAGCAGGTGGAGACGGAGAAGTACGACATGCAGACATCACTCGAAGAAGCCGAGGTACGAACGATGACTGACGTAGACATCGGATACGTCTCCGGCGTCGCCGTCGGCAACAACCAATGTTTTTTTTTTAAAGGCCACCCTGGAGCAGGAGGAGTCCAGGATCCTGCGCTCACAGATGGAGCTGAACCAGGTGAAGGCCGAGGTGGACCGGAAGCTGGCGGAGCGAGACGAGGAGGTGGAGCAGCTGAAGAGGAACAGCCAGCGGGTGATGGAGGCCATGCAGGCCACGCTGGACGCCGAGGTCCGCAGCAGGAACGACGCCCTGCGGGTGAAGAAGAAGATGGAGGGCGACCTGAACGAGATGGAGATCCAGCTGAGTCACGCCAACCGGCAGGCGGCTGAGGCCCAGAAACAGCTGAGGACCGTCCAGGGGCAACTCAAGGTACCAAACGTGTCTGCATTCTGCAACTCCACCACCAGATGACAGCAAATCCTCCACATCTTTAAGTAAAAGTTAATCTAGGAAATATATGACAAAAAAACTGAAATATGTCCCCTGTGACTGTTCTACTGTTACATATTCTATCAATAGAATATTAGTACTTGAATGTTTAAATTTTTGTAGGATTTAACTATTAGCCAATGATTATTTTCACTATGGATTAAGGATTTTTCTTTTTTTCTCCATTTATTGATTGATCGTCTTGTTTATGAAAAATATGTGATGTTATATTTATATATATATATATATATATATATATATATATATATATATATATATATATATGATACCTTCACAGTGTTAGTTTAATCCAAACCTCAACATTATTACTATTACAAGTATTAACATTATTAAAAAATTTAAAAGATATTGTTTTGCTTGAAAAATCTGCAAAAAAATAATGTAATAATAATGTAATAATGTAGTGCCCTTCGTTTTTTTTATTATCCACCACTCCAATGGTAATAAATGTGTTTTCTAGGACGCCCAAATCCACCTGGATGACTCGGTCCGAGGACTGGACGACATGAAGGAGCAGGTCGCCATGACGGAGCGGCGAACGGCGTTGCTGCAGGCCGAGGTGGAGGAGCTCCGAGCGGCCGTGGATCAGACGGAGCGAAGCCGCAAGACGGCCGAGCAGGAGCTGGTCGACGCCAGCGAGCGAGCCGGACTCCTTCATTCTCAGGTAAGTCCATTCAAAGGATGGAAACTTCTCAGGGAACAAACAAAGAAGTCACATGTTTCGGTACCTTCGACAGAACACGAGTCTTCTCAACACCAAGAAGAAGCTGGAGGCGGACGCCACCCGGCTTCACTCCGAGGTCGAGGACGCCGTCCAGGAGGCAAGGAACGCCGAGGAGAAGGCCAAGAAAGCCATCACCGATGTAAGATGCACCTCCATCACTCTGGTTAGCACACATCAGACTTCATAAATAAATACCCTGTGGTGGCTCCATCCAGGCGGCCATGATGGCGGAGGAGCTGAGGAAGGAGCAGGACACCAGCACTCACCTGGAGAGGATGAAGAAGAACCTGGAGGTGACGGTGAAGGACCTGCAGCAGCGGCTGGACGAGGCCGAGAACGTGGCCATGAAGGGCGGGAAGAAGCAGCTGCAGAAGCTGGAGGCTCGAGTACGAGTTACTCCACCTTCTTCCACATTACACAATAATAATTTATCGTTGCATTTCTTCCTTGAGTGCATGCATGTTAAAGGCCAGTCTGCAGCCGGCATCTATTTTAGTATATTTCCACGTATAAGTGCCATTAAAACCCTTAAAAACACAGATCCGTCCTGATTGTTGGTCTCCAGGTCCGCGAGCTGGAAACCGAGCTGGAAGCCGAGCAGCAACGCTCATCGGAGGCCGTCAAAGGAATCCGCAAATACGAGAGGAAAGTCAAGGAGCTGAGCTATCAGGTGAAGCTGCGTCCGTCTGGAGGTTTATCGTTAAAAAAAAGATCCAGTAATAAAAGTTCACCTTCTTTCAGTCGGAGGAAGACAAGAAAAACAACATTCGCCTGCAGGATCTGGTGGACAAACTCCAGATCAAGATGAAGGCCTACAAACGGCACGCTGAGGAGGCCGTGAGTCAAATGTTTCTCCTCCACGACACCTCAGACGTTTTAATGAATTCAGCTTCAGCCGCGCGTCACGTTTCTCCAGATGTGTTGATGTTGAGTGTTTGTGATGAACTGAAGGAAACGGGATGTTTGTCTTTTTGGAGATACGAGGTTCTCACAGGACAGATGATGATGTCATAGAATATGACGCAGATTAAACTCGCCATCGATGTATCAATTAATGCTGCAATGAAACATCAGATATGATAATAAAACACATTTTAACCTTCTTTAAGTGCATATAGCTGATAATAATGATGTACTTAAGTAAAGGCAGGTCTACCTCTAGGAGAGTATTAGTACTTTTACTTGAGTAAAAGTACTAATGTGTGTATACTACGTGGCTGATTTCCAGGAGGAGCAGTCCAACGTGCAGATGGCGAGATTCAGGAAGGCTCAGCATGAGCTGGAGGAGGCGGAGGAGCGGGCCGACGTGGCCGAGGCGCTGGCCAATAAGATGCGAGTGAAGAGCCGCGAGTTCGGGGCGAAGGTAAATTAGCCAGCAAATAATGCTTAGATATCAGTTTAAATCAGTGTTTTCTCCTATAATATGTGTTTATTGTCTTCTGTGATTAAAGCTGGTGTTAGACCTTCTCACAAAGCCGTATATTAATATGTTTCTGCGTTCTTTGCAGGCACCAGAAGGCCAGGCAGAGTAGCTGCACGGCGGGGATGTGAGCGTTTACCAAATTTAATATCATTTAATGTGTTAACTTATAACAGAATAAATGAGTGATCCTCCTTCAAATAAGGAAACAGTGTTGTTCATATGTAATGAATAACATCCGGTAGCGATGAAACACAATATTTGTTTCCAAATTAAGTTCAATCTCCAGTAAGATTAAATAAAATCATTATAATTGGAGCATTAATAACGATAAAGAACTGCCTGGTTGTTTTTAGAAGACTACTATTAAGAATAATAGTGTTGTTGTGTACAAGCAGGTTATTAGTTATTCTTTGTCTTTCAGTATTCATTTGTTGTTTGCCTTCATTTAAAAGTCATTTGTTTTGGAGATGTGAAATATTATTATAAAAATCCCAGAATATTCAGGACACTTTATCATCACACATCGGCTGGTATTAAAACATTTCATATTCCTGAATTAAATTAAATTGCTAAACAATTTTCCAGCATGTTGGTAAATGAAATAGAGCGTTTGGTTGAATTAATCCTGATTCAGTCGTTTCTTTCACTGTCGCAGTTTAGTTTCTGTCGTTTTTAGTTGTTGAACAGAAATAAATGTGAAGTACATAAATAAGTTATGTGGTCCTGTTGTTACTCGCTACGAAACGTGAAAAAAGAAATCCTACAAATGAGAAGAGATCAACCTGCCCGTTAACATGAGTTCACAGTTATTTATATTATCTGTAAGAAACTGAATTTTCCCTTTGATTCCCACCAACGTGTGGCGGGGGTCTGACGGCGGCGATGTTGGTGTCCGACGGAGGTGAGTAGTGGGCGGCGGCGGCGGCGGACAACCTTCGTGAGGGGATCTGAGGAGGATTTTAACAGCGAGACCCTCCAAAGTAAACATTGCGTTTCTTATAAACATGCGATGTTGTCTCATTAACGTTTCAAGTGAACGCTATCGTTGGAGGTCGTAAGGTCACGCAGCACGGTGAGCGGCGGGGGACGAGATCTCACCGGACGGCTTTGATCTCAGGCTTCAGGTTCCACTTTGATATCAACGTCACTCGGTCTCTTTGAACTCGTGTGTCACCTAAAAAACTGTCTTATAAAAATCACGAAACGCCACGGGATCGTATAAAAAGCCTTTTTAGAGCACATAAAACCCGATCGTGTGTTTTATTGAGGGAAAGTTTTAAAGGTTACAGGAGAGGAAGAGGAGAAGGGAAGTCCAGAGTCAGGGAGTCTGCAGGTTTTCATAAGTGGTACATAAAAAGTGGATGAGCTATTAAAAACAAGACCTTATACTTCTACTTTCCTCACGGACAGTCACATGGACATGACATCACCGTCGTGACAACGAAACCTTTTGGCTCTTTCACTTTATTTGCAGAAATGTGTGACTTTTTTCTGTCTTTGAGAGTCTGCAGCTCTACGAGGCCGGATTCAAGCATGGTGGTGCTTTGAGCTACATGCTAACGTCGTCATACTAACATGCTAACAACATCATGCTAACATGCTGATGCTAAGCAGTTAACATGTATCTTAGTTTAACACAAAGTACTGATTGGGATCTTGTAGTTTTGCGGGTATTTTGGTCATAAACCAAAAGTATTTTATTAATTCAAATGTTTGATCCTCAGGGGAACATGAATATGTGAAACTCATTCTCTGTAAACCATCTCACAGGTGTTGAGACATAATACCCCAAAATGTTTACACTCTTGGTCGCGAGAGGAAAAGTCAAAGGATCGACTAAATCAGCAGGATTCATCCTCTGGGGATCGTGAACGTTTGTATGAAATATAGTTGGTTGCTGAGGCGAATCATGCTCAAGAGAAAATGAGAAAAGTGAATTTGATTCAATTGTTAATTATTGATCCATGAAAAGTGATTAACTGGAACGCTACACATTGTTCTGCTTCGTATTGTGTTTTTCCTGAATGCCCTTTGACCCCCATCGATCTCTGTAAATGCTGAGCATTCAGTGTCGTATTGGCAATAATAAAGGAGGAAGAATCGAAGGCTGTGAGATTCGCATCCGAATCAATAATGAAGTTACATGGAAGTGTTTTTATTTTTTTGCTTGTTTTCCGTCTTCGTGAACTAAATCTCGTATGCGTTGTTGTTTCCCTCGTCTCCATTTAGCCTCTCTGCTCGTTTGAAGACGCTCGCCATTAATTTTAGATCTCGTCTCATCTCTGAGACATCCGACAGCTTTTGATCTAAAATGTAAAAAAAAGGACGGTGACAAAAATAACCTTGTTTTTTTGGTATTTAGAACAAAGCTGCTGCTGCAGCGTTGACAGAACGAGGAGGAGGAAATATTACAGGAACACAAATGTGTTTATTTGTTAAACTCTTTAAAACCGGGAGAGACAACCAGGCGAGAAACGTGAAGACCGACTACGACTCCAGGGGGCGCTCACGTGCAATTTTGGAGTTGGGAACTGTATTTACCGTGATTCCGATGCCACATGAAGGCAGCATGAAACAGGCAACGCCAACGTTTATGTACATATTAGTTGGTGTTAAACTGAGAGAAATGTGAAACGTTAACCGCTAACTAATTTAGTAACTTCTGATTTTGGATCAAACGTTACCGTTAGCTAGCTGTTTTCCCGCCTAAAAAAAGCTTTTTACTCTCCTGCTGTATAACGTTAACATATTGCGACATTAAACATGTAACATAATGCATTAATTTATAATTTTAATAAAATTTTATATAATTTTACAATTTTTTCAAGCTGTTCATTTTGTTTTTTAAGTGATTTGATTACCATAAATTGTTGTTACAGCTAAAAATAAATTAGAGATGCTTCTCATTTGATATTAATTGACCTCTATTTCCTCTTATCATACAGGGTCGCCAATAATAATAATTTGCAAATGCCAAGCAATATAATGAATTAATTTCACCTGCATAATTGGGACACATAATGTAATTGCAGCTGGTCAAAAGTGATGACTAATGCATTTAAATAGGAATAAACAGAGGATTGTGTCTGAAAGCAAAATATTACAACAGTGTAATTACAGATTTGTATTCCAATAACACAACGAGGAAGCTTCAATAACATTTCCGTTTGTTTGTCTTGAATTGCCATCATTTGAATGTAACGCTGATGTAAATCTCGCTCATGGTCCCCAGAAGGCCCTCGGTGTGATCACAAGAGGCTTCATTCTCTCGGTGAGAGTGAGACAGGCCTCGTCTGTTTGAAAGTCAACATGCCGGCCGGCTTTTTAACGGCGACGGCGAGCAGCGGAGACAGGAAGTCCTTGTCGTGTCCCCGAACATCGGAGACAACGTCCTCTTTTGTGTTCCTCACACAGACGCAGAGAACCCTGGACACTTCAACAAAGACTGGTATAGAAAACGTCTTGATCAAAACCAAAAGTCATGTCTCTGCTCGGCCTTTTTTTAACAAGTGGAGAAAGAAAAAAGAGCCTGAAAGATCTTCAGTGTGTCTCTGAGCTGCAGGCTTCGGCTTCATTATGGACAGAAGTGACATCTAATCCCGTCTGTCTCTTCATTCCTGTTTCCAGCCGGGTTGACGGATAGACTTCTGCAGCGTTCCAGCATGGTAAGGTCTTCTTCTAACTTCAATAAATGTATTATATGTTCTAACGCTCCAATAGACGTTGAGTATCTTCCTATATTTCAAGGTTAGACTTTTAATTTCGGTTGCATCTCTAAATAATGCAGACATGCAACTAATTCAAAGGATTTAAAAGAACAACTATTTTTCTGCTTTAAGTAGTA